>JAOVVG010000054.1:15704184-15724199 GCA_028566375.1 Leptodoras nelsoni | reverse complement strand
CGAGTGTGAATGTGTGTGTGTATGAGCCCTACGATGGATTAGCGCCCTGTCTAGGGTTGATTCCTGCCCTTGCGCTCCCCGTAACTGGGAATAAGCGGTACAGAAAATGACTGACTGACTGACTTCAGTTCTGAGCTTGGTGCTCCGAGACAATTTGTCTGTCCTAAACCTGCTCATTTATAATGAAAAAAAAAAAATAAAAATTCATTCCAGGCATCAGATCAGTGTCAGTGGAAATGTGGCATGTCTTCAGGTTCTGAAGGTTGAGCTCAGGAGTATTTGGGCAGATAAGGATAATCTGTCACTTGTGGAGTGGTCTTAGATTAATAAATAATATGCTGCTTGTGGAGTGGTCTTAGATTTGATTGTAGTGCAGTAAGATGGGGTCTGTTGTGTGAGGCAAACATGCAGATGGGAAGCGGACTAGGTCCTTTCTGTGTCTACATGGGTTTACTCCGGGTACTCTGGTTTCCTCCCACAGTACAAAGACATGTAGTTAGGTGACTTGCATACAAAATTACCCTGACTGTGTTTGAAGTTGAACTTGTGTACTGATGAAAAACTTATATTGATGTAACCATTTGTCTGTAATGAATAGCCACTGATGCTGATATGTTACAAAACGAATAAACAAGCAAACAACACTCACGCATGCTGTAGTAGACATCACAGGATTGTAAATCTCTTAACTGCCAGACCTCAGTTACAATAGGATTATGTGTCAAACAAACATTATGATCAGTTCCTGGATGTACTCAAGATTAAATGTTATGTAGTTGAGCTACTGCATGAGACTTTTTTTACGAAGCACTACATATTTATGAAGCACTACATATTTGTTTTGGGTTTCATATTGTCCTTCTGGATATTGTAATCTGATAATACTCTCTTCACAGCTCCAGAGTCTGCTTACTTTTCAGCAGATTTCTCCTAATGAGAAAGTTAAAGAAGATTATGGTTTAACTGGAGAAGAACTTCCTGAAGACATTTTCACGTGAGTTTTCATGGGTTCAAGCGTTCTTTGACATGTACACATTTTTGGTTCAAACCCTGGTGCATTTTCGTTTTCGGTGCAGTTCGTTTAGGCGGGTGAGAACGCAGCAACCACACTCCGATGCAGACCAAAGTGGTCTGAGACAGACTTTTGAACTCCAAGTGAACTGTAGAATAATTGCAGTGAGAAAATGATTTGTCTCTGAATTAACCCCACGACAGGAAGTGAACCGAACTTGCCATGTGTTCCAGATTGTGGGTTTTTTGTGAGCTGCTCAGTTGAACTGTTAGGTGCAAACTGCCAAAATGCCATATGTTATAGATATTTAGCCTGATGAACAAAAAGAGAACATATATGCTGGATGTGTTACATAAAACTTTAGTTGTTGTAACACTAGTCATTTACAGGAATTAGCCATAACATTAAAACCACCTGCATAAGATTGTGGTGACCCCCTTAAGTAGCCAAAACAGTCTGACTTATTGAGACATGGACTCCACAAGACATCTGAAGATGTGCTGTGATATCTGGCTCCAAGACTTTAGCAGCAGATTCTTTAAGGACTGTAAGTTCTGAGATGGGTCTTCCATGGATCCAGTACATCCCACAGATGCTCGATCAGACTGAGATCTGGCCAAGTCAACACCTTGAGCTCTTTGTCATGTTCCTGAACAACTTTTGTCCACATGATGTAAACGAAAAGGTGATTCATCAGACCTCCTATTGCTCCATGCTCCAATTCCATTGTAGGTGCTTTTAGTGGTGTACAGGGGTCTGCATGAGCACTCTGATGGGTCTGTAGATACATAGCTCCATGTACAGCAAACTGTGATGCACTGTGTGCTCTGACACCTTTCTGTAATAGCCAGCATTAACATTTTCAGCAGTATTCAGACACCAACCTTTTTGTTTGTTGTTTTGTTTAATTATGTTCAATCAAGTGCAATCAAACCAAACCAAATAGGAAACAAAAGTATCGATTTCGAAGGGACCGATATCTGCGAAATACGTAATACAGGTAGTTCTCGACTTATGGCGCAGATCCGTTCCTATGTGGTGTCGTAAACCGATTTTCGGTGTAAGTCAGAACACACGACTTACGAAGCCACAATGGCGTACGTACAATGTTTACAAGCCACTGTGGTGACGCACCGCTGCCTCAGTCCTCCACCGTCAACACAAACATGAAGTCACGACGTTCGAGTTATGACGTTTTACGACGCATAACCACTTAAGTCGAAACAAGGCTTATGGGAGATGCGTTGTAACCATGAAACGTCGGAACTCAAGACCTTCGTAACCCGAGGACTACCTGTACTGTGTTCAACCACTAGCGCTTTGAGGCATCCAAATTATGACTCTGTTTCCCATGCAGACATTTTGTGATTGTAAGGTCTGTTACGGGTTCTTCATTTGTTTGCACTTGTATTCCAGGATCTCTGGTTATGTATCACAAGCTGATCACGGTGTGGGACGAAGTGCAACAGACCGGCAGTTCTTTTTTGTTAACAAAAGGCCCTGTGATCCGTCCAAGGTATCCACATTTACTTTAATTGTCATGATTCATCATATATACTGTGTTTTCTTTTCTAACTAAAGTGTGCTTATAGGTTTCCAAGCTTGTAAACGAAGTCTACCACATGTTCAACCGTCATCAATACCCATTTGTTGCTCTAAACATTTCTGTTGCATCAGGTAAGATATAGTGACAAACTATTGAAGTACTGTAATACTGTTAAAAAAAAACATGGATAGATCACATGAAGTAAATACAATGTAATATATTCAACACTTTGTTTTCCTTTTTCTCCACCATGTAGAATGCGTCGACGTCAACGTTACACCCGATAAGCGTCAGATATTCCTGCAGGAGGAGAAGCTGTTGCTTGCTATCCTGAAGAGCTCTCTCATTGCCATGTATGAGACTGGAGTCAATAAAATCAGTCTCAGTCACACACCACAAATCATAGGCAGTATGTGTGCCATATCACTGTATTCTCCTGATCAATACGACAAATTAGATTTAAATGATACATTATATAAATTATATTTGTTTCTCTTTTGCTGTTTATCAGGTTTTTCCAGATGTAGTGATTCTGCTAATAGTTCCGAAGGTCCTCGAAAAACTTCACTGTCTGGATTGACTTCAGAAGATGATTCAGAGACTTTGACACAGACCCCAAACACATCTTTTAACTTGGCTGGACTAAAGGCAGCATTTTCAAAACAGCAGGTTACAGGTATTGGAACAAAGACCTCGAACAATAAAACTGTACATAAAGATCCAACTCAAAAAAGGATGCAGTCTTTTTTCCACTGCTCACAAAAGACTAAGTATAGCGGATCATCATATACTGCTTCAGAAAAAGCAGCTTCACCACTGAAAGCTTTGGAATCAAGCCTAACCAAACATGAGCACAAGTTGGACACGGAGGCTGATTCGGGTCTGTTGGAGCAAGGCTCGGTCACAGAAACCCCAGAGACGGAAGCAGGAAGCGGTTCTGAATTCGGCTCTCCAGTTTTGGTTTTGGAGGAACATTGCTTCAAAGCGGAGCCTCATAGTGAGTCTGTAGACGAGGTGCATGATGTTTTAGAAATGTCAGAGCAAGAGACAGTGTCTGTTATTAACCCTGAAAGGATTTCTAGCCCCAAGGCGAAAAGATGTAGGTGGGATGAAAAATCCGAATCAGAACATCCCCAACTGCCGTCCTCCAGTACGAGCGCTGCTTCCTGTGGGCTGTTTGACAAACCAGTCAGCGTGCACAAGAAAATAGTGCCTTTGCAGTTTTCAATGACAGAGCTGGTTAAAAGGATGGAGAGACTAAAGACCCAGCAAAAAGGACTGAGTGATCAGGAACCAAAATACAGACGCTTCAGGGCTAAGATTAACCCTACTGAAAACCAGAGTGCCGAGGATGAGTTGAAGAAAGAGATAAGGTAGAGGGATTACTCATTCTTTAGGTTTAGTTCCTGATAAATGGCTGATTCATTTATATGGTTTGTCTGTATGTATTTTTTTTTTTTAGCAAAGACATGTTTAAGGAGATGGAGATCATTGGTCAGTTCAACCTGGGTTTTATCATTACCAAGTTAAAGTCAGATCTTTTTATCATCGACCAGCACGCCACAGACGAAAAGTACAACTTTGAGATGCTACAACAGCATACTGTCCTGAAAGGGCAGAGGCTTATAGCGTAAGTCTGGACTTTGACGTGTATTTAAAAATGAATTGAAGTCTTGAAGTAAAAAAGATGTTTTTGTTTCAGTCCACAGAATCTCCACCTGCCTGCTGTAAGTGAAACTATACTGATTGAAAATCTTGAAATCTTCAAAAAAAATGGCTTCGACTTCCTCATTGATGAGAATGGTATATGCAAGAGAACACCTAGTATTAGTAAGCTCAGTGTGTCCCTGTGTACTTTATATAGAGGTTTGTTATAAGTGTAATATCGTATTTTATAGCACCAGTCATGAAGAGGGTCAAGCTGGTATCTGTACCCACAAGTAAGAACTGGACATTTGGCCCAGGTGACATTGAGGAGCTGATCTTCATGCTTAGTGACAGTTCTGGAGTCATGTGCAGGCCTTCTCGAGTCAGGCAGATGTTTGCATCGAGAGCATGCCGCAAATCCGTGAGTATAGCCTCACATTTGCATTATTCTATAATACTAACACGTAGTACACATCCACTGAAGTACCAGAAAAACTGGTATACCAGTTAATATTCCTAAAAGTCCCCCACAGGATCTTGGAGGGAACGTTGCACAGTCCTTACGCTGATGTTTGTTGAGGCAGTGTTCAACGCCTATAACGTGAAACGATTCTTGCCAGCCGACGCTGGTCAGGTTCACACAGAGTCTTTTTACAACCACACTGCTTGTCATGAGTTGTCAAGGTTTTGCCAGAATTATTGTAATCATGGTACACCCTTGAAATAGTTAATAAACTATGACACCATGTTAAAAATTGCAAAATCTGGATAACTTGTCATTGTCATGGTGGCAACAACTCTAGAAGCTTCCATAGATGTTTATTGCTTTATGTATACGCTGGCACACGCCACCAATGATGTGCATAGGTGGTATTGCTATGTATTTTACATAGGCTCCAGTACCAGGTTTTTGTACAGTGACACTAACTACACCACTCTGAAGATCTATTACAGCTATCAGTTACTTATGGTGACCCATAAATTCAAAATCTGAGATACAGAGCTAGAGGATGTTTATATGATGAGGAAATATGAGCCTAAATGAGTCTACTGTTGCTTCATTTCTAAGGGCATTTGTATGATGGTCATTCTGATAATGCCATGCGAATTGGACAGCGTAATATGAGTATGCAAATGCCTATGGTGGCCTTGATATTCAGAAGAAAGAAATACTCCTCACTGTAATAAATGTGATAGTCTTACACTGTCTATATGTTGATCAGTAAGGCTTCATTAAAAATGAGTCCGTTTTGTCACAGGTCATGATTGGGACTGCACTCAATACCAGTGAAATGAAGAAGCTTGTGGTCCACATGGGGGAAATTGAGCAGCCCTGGAACTGTCCACACGGCAGGCCAACCATAAGGCACCTGGTGAACCTTGATGTCATTTCTCCGGACTGACGCATGATGATTGTTGCACTCAGTAGCAGCTGTTTTTCTTTCAAGCTGAAACAGATTTGTATCCATGCTCTCCTGTACAGACTGAAGCACATACTGTATTGCTGTTTAAATCTTTATTGTTGTGTGTTTGTATATGTACAGTACTGGGCAAAAGTCTTAACCACCCTCATGTTTTTATGTACAACTTTTATTATTGATGTTTTTTTAGTTCAGCATTATTGAGTCAGTACAACAAGGTTTCCGAGCATTACATTTCCAAAAAATAAAATTAAATCTTACAAAAAAAATTTCTTTGTCAGTAACGAAAGCAACACATTACATAACGGAGTACTTTTCAGACAAAAAACATAATGAACACTGCTGGGTTTTGCATGCAAATAAAAGAAGTAAGTATGACAGTCAAAGTCTCCAGAAGAGCCAAAAGTCACACTGAATATCAACTTCCTTTAGTTTATTACAGTTTACTGCACTTTATAGTGTTTTCTTTTATGTAGAAACATTATTTTCGAAGTCCTTTTTGCTCCATAGCGAGTCTTTGCATGTGTCTACGACTTCTGCATCGTACTGTACAGTAATTAGCTGTTAACTAATTAAGTAACTAAAGTTTTGCTGAGCGTCTCTGAGAATCTGCCACAGCTCTTCTGGAGACTTTGACTGTCACACTTGCCTCTTTTTTTGCATGTAAAACCCAGCAGTCTTCATTATGTTTATTGTATGAAAAGTGCTCAGTTATGTAATGTGTTGCTTTCATTACTGACAAAGAAACATTTTAGTCGAACGCTTAATTTTTTTGGATAAGTAGTAATAAGTAGTTTGGAAATATAAAATCTTGTACTGAAAAAAAAATCATCAGTAAGACTTTTGCACAATACTGTATAGTACATACATTTCCTTTAACCTTTTTTTTTAATCTTTTATCTTTTTATTAATTGTTTTTATTTCGCATTTACGTGTGAATGTCTTTTATTTGTGCATTAATAAAGAGCTGGTAAAAGTGAAGGTAAAGACTGGTAAGGTTTGACCCATGTCAGCTACCGTCCAAACATCACTTAGCAACCTGTTGCTGTACACAGACAGCGCTAACCAGCCGGTTTAAGTAGCTGCACCCCGGCAGACGAGTGTATTCCCCGTAATGGCTGAAGGAGAAGAAAAGGAAACAGCGGATGAATTACCGTTTAACGAATTGGAGGATTGTTCCAGGTCGAGTGCGGCTTCAGAAGCAGCAGCTCCAGCGTTACAGCCTGCAGTAGAGACAGAGCAAACAGCCGAGCCTGAGATTCCAGCCATCCCTGTCCTGTCACACTTAATTATTCACAGGTTAGGCAGTAAAGAGTTAAATATCACTCACTAAGTGGAAGATAAAGCACACAAACTGACCTGAGTGTCTTTCAGATATGAAGGAGGCAGGTGTGGAGAGCTGTTCCACGGGGAAGGAGTGGCCTACTGCAGGGGTGGACATGTGTACAAGGTGCGGAGGACAGCAGTGAATCATCTTTACTCTCAATAGTTCAGAGAAGCTGTTCTGTAAATAAGTTACATGCCTGGTCACTTAAAATGTCTTTCTTTTTTTCAATTTCTCCATTCTTTATTCCACAGGGAAGTTTTGTAGATGGATTTATGCATGGTCATGGAGCATACACATGGGCAGATGGTGTAAAGTATGAGGTGTGTATAGACTTTCGGGTTGATCCCTGCACAAAGAATGGTGGTGTGTCATTTCACATCAGGATAAGGACATTTCGAAAAGGATTTTATTTAAATATTTACATGGTTGTAAGATTTCTGGAGTTTCAGTTTAACCTGAGTTGGTCTATTCATTCATCTTCAGTAACAGTGTTATTTTGATCAGGGTACCAGTGCATCCAGAACCTGTTCCTGGGAAGCCTTGCATTTCATCATGCCCTCTTTCATCAGGACGGGCAATTTAGTGTGTTTTTGGGAAGTGGGAGATAACCCACTTAGACCCTGAGATAGACCCTGATGCTGACCCTGAGGTGGCAGGGATGCGATGGAAATGGAAGTCACAGCATGAACAAATTGGTTAGAATAGTAACCAAGGTGTGTGCACTTCATGGCAACCTCATGCCCAGTGTTCCCAGATTTCAGAGCCGCCGTGACCCTGACTAGGATAAAGCGATTATGGAAGATCAATGAATGACAAGGATGTAAAACAGAATCCCACTGTTTTAAAGTTGTTGAAGCCATTCCTTCTGTCAAGGCCCATGTTAACCGTAGTGTATCCACTCTATAATTATCCATGAAAATATATGTGTCCTGGCTACACTGTCTCATCCTGGAGAAGATTCAGAAGACATTTTGTTTTTATTCAGATGCAATTAATGAACTGGCCACCCCATTGAGGTTAGTTAAATTAGTCTCTTAGGATAAAGTCAAATTGATTGAAAACATTGAAAACATAATTTTTAAATCACATGATTTCTCTGTGTAATAACAGTACAGTTTCCACATCCTTGATCGAAGTAGGTCCTCCATCTCCTAATTCCAGTTTACCCTCAGGAGTCAGAAGGGTTAACACTAAACTCTGCAGGCTAGGAACACTTCAGTAATAGTACAACTCTAACGTTCTAACACTAATTGCATTTGACAGGGGGACTTTGAATCAAATACTCCTATGGGACAAGGGACATTCACATGGTTAGACTGTAGCACCTATGAGGGAGAGGTATGCAATGGCATCTGCCATGGCACTGGAACTTACAAAGCTGCCAAAATGTACACTGTATACAGAGGGCAATGGCACAATGGAAAAAGACATGGCAAGGTAGGAAAGAATATGTCTAATATGAGATTTTGAATAAATGTACTTTTCCTGATGTAATACATGAATTGATTGTGATAGGGGACAATGTACTACAATCAAGAGGCGTCATCGTGGTACAAGGGTGATTGGAAAAACAACCAAAGAGAAGGCTGGGGTATGCGCTGGTATGTGCTGACTCCCAGTTCAGAATTTCAGTCAGTGCTCACATAGTATCACATCAGAATGATTGATAGACTTCTCTTTCACACTAGCTATCCATCAGGAGACACATATGAAGGCCAGTGGAAGAACAGTGTCAGGCATGGGGAAGGAACAATGAAATGGGTTCAGCTGGGTCAGCAATACAGGGGGCAGTGGCTAAATGGTGTTCAGGTCTGTGAGTTTCTCTGGTTTTTATGCTTAGGCGATTCACTGTAGTCCTCATTACCAACTATGTTGTAAATAGATCTGCACATTTTCTGCAGCATGGACACGGGACATACACGTGGTTTCTGCGGCGTGTTTCTGGCTCTCAGTACCCCCTCAGGAATGAGTATAAAGGGGAATTTGCTCAAGGCCTGCGCCATGGTCAGGGCACTTTCGTCTACGCAAGTGGAGCAGTTTACTCTGGATGTTGGAAGGATAATAAAAAACATGGTCAGGTAAATCATTTTGTAAATCATTGCTTAATGTTTAAAGCATTCTTTCTCTGTCCTAAAAAGTAAGGTGCTCTATGGTCATTTTTTTCTTTCCATTTCTGGAAATGTTTTGTTTCAGGGAAAATTCATTTTCAAAAATGGCCACGTATATGACGGGGAGTTTATCGATGACCGTATGATGGAATTCCCAGCATCCTCCACTATTTCACTGTGTACACTAGGTGGCTTACCTAGTAGAGCCAAAGAGTCAGGCCGTAGTGCCTCAATACTTGGGTCTGACATGGCTTTGAACATAGAGACTCTATTAAACCGAGTTCCTGAAGCACGAAGAAGGCAGGAGCTCAGACAGGTCAGTGTGGTGCAGGTTGTAAAACCATTTATTATGGTTTAGGAAACAGAGGCTTATTGACATTAAGTCTGCAGAATTTGGTGCATTATGTCCTAAAGGTCTTACTTTTTTCCCCCAGTAGCCTTGACAGGATGCAGTGTTGTAATATTACTGTCATGAACCTCAGTGTGTTCATATGTTTTCAGGTGGAATTTGCTATTATGAGACATATTGCATTGCTGAGGTCTATATACAGCCTATATAGCAGCCTTGGATATGAGAACTCTCCAGACAACACTTTCCTGCTCAATCACCTACAGTTCTGGCGCTTTCTTAAGGACTGCAGTGTCCATCAGCATGGATTAACCCTGGCACAGCTGGACCACCTTATTAACAGTAAATACATCTTAGTAAAAACCTGCTGCATAATTTCACATCTGATGATTTGATTTGTTTTGGTAGAATGATGTATAACATCAAAAACCTATTTTCTAGATTAACTGATGACATTTTTCTCTTCGTCCTCATATAGAGGATGTCTCTCCAGGGGAGGTTCATTCACCTTTTAGTACAATGTTGCTGAGAAAGTGGATGAGTTGTATCGTCACTGCAGCATACCATATTTACCACAGAGATACCGAGTAAGTTCTGCTTTTTCCAAAGTGGAGTGGAATTGTTCAGCGATAACAACGTGTAGGATTCAGGCTAAAATCTTATATATTTTTAATGGTTTAGGTCCTCTAGCTATGTACTTGCAGAGTGCTTTTCCAAGTTCATGAAGCAGAACATCCTTCCCAATGCCAAGAACGTAAAAGGTAATCTGATATTCATTATATAGGGCCATATGTACAGTATGGGTTTCACTATCACCTAATTTAAGAGTGAGTCCAAAATATTTGCACTCCGGTTATATTAAAACTTCTGTTGGTTGCATTGTCTTATCAGCGCTTTCTGTAGGATATCGACGCCTCCCCAGTCACTGCTGTGCAAGAAACAGTGGTTGCCCCACTTGTGATTTGCACAAAAGAGCAGCATGCAGGGATTCCTTTTTTGTTGTCTGAGGGTGTATCTGGTGTCGATGTTTATCAAAGACTTTGTGCACAGTATGGAATAAGTATTTTGAAGTGTCCTCAATATAGTCCTGATCTTGCCCCATTGGACTATCACCTGTTTGGTCCCCTGACAGAAACCATATAAGGATGAAGATTCACGTCTTATGCCGAGGCGAAGACAGGGGTGCATTTTTGGCTCAGTCTAAAACATTTTTAACAAGTGAATACAAAATCTTGTTGGCAACTTAAAAATTATGTATTTGTCTTTTCTAAAAGTTGATTAAAATAAGTTCTATAGCCAGAGTGCGGATCATTTTTCATTCACCCTCGTATTTTAATTTTCATTTAATTTCATCAAAATGTAATCAGTTAAAAACCCACATGATGTAATGTATAATATAATACAGGACCTCTTTACCGCTGCCCTCTCCGTGCTGTGATTGGCAACAACTATACAGACAGATGCTGGGAGATATACCAGGCTGTGCCTAAAGTCAGCTCAGATGCCTTCTGTGACACCAGCATGACTGCCAGGCACTTCATCTGGATGTTTAAGGTAAATAATTTATTTCTACTACCAATTTTAAATGAAACCTGATTTAACAAATTAACACTTGTTTATGTACAGGGTCTTGGTCTCTTTGACCATACACTAACCACAAGAAGATTACTGGAGGTCCTTTCACAAGAAAATCCTGCAATCTACAGTTCTACCCACAGTAACCTGGATTTGGAGGTTGGGTTCTTTCAAAGCTAATTGCCTTGAATAAGGGTGCAACCGGGTCTTTGAAACCTCTAGACACAACATTTTTGCTCCTAACATGTTTAAACCAAGCAATCCAGAGTGATTAATTCATTAACCAGGAACTGGATGTGAGCAGAATGTGGTCTGTCTGGAGTCAATGACCAGTTTGGGAAAACCTTGCTCTCATTTTCAAGTGACAAAAGGAAATAAGATTATAATTTTTTGGATGGGATCTTGTTGAATATGAGAACTGTATTGCAGATCACTTTTCTCGAGTTCTTTGAGGCTTTGCTGGATTGTGCTGAAGTGAAGAATGTACATGGAGTTGGAACTGCACAACACAGACAATGTGACTTGGGTTATCCGGATGACAATTCATCAAGACATCAGACGAGAGACAGCACTGTTCTCAGCCAGGTGGCTTCTCCTCAGGTTAGTGTAAATGTGCAGGAAAACATATGGCTCTCACAGCTGCACTATGACACATTCTATGAAATGTGAATGTTCAGTGTCTTAGAGCTATTATCTTTAACTTAAAAGAATTTTGTTTGTATACCCAATTGTACACGTTTCATTTTTTGATCTCCAGCAGTACGAGTCAACAGTTCTGTCCTCAAGCACCATCATTTCATCTGCTACCACAAGTGTAAAATCCATTGAGGTTGCTTCGGCTTCATTAAGCTTATTAAATGGAAATTTCCTTACATTTCTGTTTGCAGAAAAAAAAAACACTAAACAAGCATGTATTCTCCTAGGAATTTAAATCCAAGGCAACACCACATTCATCCCTATCTGAAGAAATTAAATATAAAGGTACTCTGCAGTTTCATGAGTTTCAAGCTTTGGGTTGTAAACAGCCTTAGAGTGTGGATATTTCTTTGGCTTTTTATTACTTTCTAGACCAGGGAAGCGACTTGTCCAAGCTGGCTGTTACAAACACATCCGAGACGGGCTTGAACAAACTAACGACGAGCAGTGTGTTAGTCGATGACACACAAGTGACCAAGCCACCAAGTATGAACACAGGTACAAACTATTTTATAAAGGTTTCTCTGCATTGAACATCAGCCATCACTGGGTTTAATATGCAGCTAAATGAACTGACATTTTAAACATTTAAAAGTTTTCCCACCCAAAACAATCTCTGCTAGACGAACAAATGCTGCTATGCAGTGCTAGACTTCATCATCACATGCCTCTGTCTGTGGTTTGTGCATTATTGGATAGAGCTTACTAAAGAGCAGCAACTGGAGGAGCAGCTGGAGAACTGGAGCAGCTGTATTCATCAGTTCTTTACACACACATTCTTCCCAGCATATGAACACAACCTGGTGTGGAAAAAGGAGATGCAAGAGGAACACCAAAGTCGAACCACAGACAACAGACTCAAGCTAGAAAAGGCCAAGGCTAATGCTAAGTACTTCACCTTTTGACTCATTTTGACAAGTCTCATTTACATTATAATGCAAATATTTAAGTAACTCCTGCTTAAAGGATGGTGGTAATAGAATCGAGGATATGTTATTGATCAGATCTGTTGGTTTTAGACTAAGAGAGCAGCAGAGGGCAGAAGAAGAAGAGAGATCCAAAGAAAAGGAGAAGAGATTTAAAGAAAAAATGGAGGAAGCTGAAGAGAGAGGCCTTGTTTTAGATGACGTGAACAATTCATCTACAGCTCTGTCAACCCCAGTGGCCTCCTCCAACTCTGTGGATTTAAAGCAATCACCCACCAACAAGAAGAAGAAAAAGAGGAAATGACACCAAGGTCTTCCAAAATTTGTTTTAATTGTTTTAAATTTGAAATAATGCTTAAAGGTATATATAAATTTGGCAATCTAAGTTCCTTTAACATCAAGCTTACTTGTAAATAAACCCCACACAAAGTTCATCCCACATCTCTGCTCAAATTAAATATCAGAAGGTGGTGTAAACATCATGAGGTCACGCTCACACACTGACGGTCTCACTCTCTCCCTCTGCTTGGGGGTGAACAGTAGCTGATCCGCAATCATCTGAAACATATCAGAAAGTGTGAGAAATGGGCTCTTGTGAGAAAAGGAGCACAACTGTTAGGATATAAAATTGCTTAATGGTAGATTAAAACTGTGTCAGAGCTATAGTGCTGTTATACGTGAGAAAGTGCAATAGAAGTTCAGGGATGAGTCAAAACCACCTCTTCAGTCCAGGGAGTGACCACCAATGGTGCCATTCTGGGGAAAGCTGAATTAAAAAGTGTGGGGAAGAGAGTGAGTGGTGAGTGCCACAAGAAACACCAAGGTGAAAACACCACCAGCAATATGAGCTCCTAGAGTACCTGTAGGAGTCATCAGTGCATCCTGCTCAGGCTCCTCTGCCTGGGCCTGAGGGCTCTCCATTTCAGCATCTTCTGGGCCAAGTGAGAACCTGTCTACTGCCATGCTCTGCTCAGGAGATAAGCTGCATCGGGCTGTGGGTTGCAGATATCGCTCAAAGTCCAAACCTGCAATACTCTAAAATAATAAGAATAATATAAACATTAGTCAGTTAGCATGAATTTCCCCAAAAGTATTAATAGAGGATGTCTTATTACCTCATGGTCTTGATTTTCAGTCACTTTACAGTCTGCACTGACAGGAGTTCTGCAAAGCAAAAGTATAAAAAAATATATAAAAACCTGCACCTAATTACATTTTTCTCACAGGAAAACCAATGGTCCAATCTACCAATGGTGACTTATACTTGACAGATTCTGCAGATCTGGTTTTCTTAAACATCATCCTAAGAAAAGAGTAGAAAGTATACAAATTTGCAGCTGGAATTTATCAGTGGTGCTTACCTTTCATTGACGCGCGTGTTGGTTTTGTCTGATGGTGCTGGAGAGAGGTCTTGGACTTGCGGTGTGGTGGACATCATACAGGGGGAAGAATGGGCTGAGCCACATTTCTCCACAGGCTCTGCACGTGGCGTTTTCTTGTGTTCTGAAGGCGAGTGAGTGAAACTCATAGTGTGAGCTTGACTGTTTGAGTTGAATGTGTCCACTTCAGCACACACAGTCTCTTCAGTTTGCTCCTGCGATGATACCATCATGGCAGACTCTTGACCAGGTTCCTCAGGTTCTATACTGCTGCCCGAATGCACAGGAAGATGAAGAGGCAGTTCTTCCTCTGACTGACATGGAGAATTATGTGGCTTGATCTTTGGTGACTGGTTCATTTGTTGATCTACTGGTGTATTCACGAGCTCTGATTGGATATTGTCGAGACTTGGGTTATGATCGGGCTGGCTGAGTTGTATGCGTGATTCTCTATTAGGTGACACACAGCTGGCAGACCTGTGCTGCTCAGGGCTGATGTGAAGGGGATTGGAGGAGCAGGGAAGGGGATCAGCATGCTGTTTAGGAGTACAGACAGGAGCTGCAGCTGGAGAGGTAGGAGGGGATGCACTTTTAGAAGGAGTGAGCATGCATGGAAGAGGAGATGGATGTGCGAATGCCGTGGATCTCTGCTGCCTGCTTGGTGTACTGAATTTAGACCCACGTGGGGAACAGTGGGTAAAGGGAGCCGCACTCAACCGAGATGATCTTCTTACAATACCTGGAGATGATTGAATTCATACCGTTACACAGATGACACCGTTACAAAACATCACAATGTGTACAGAGATCATAATTAAAGCTGTAGTGAACTCATACCAACGGGTTTGATCGGACTTTCCACCTGGAAGAAGCCTCCGTTAAAAACTACTGTCTGGGCTGTCAGAGTGTTAGCCGGGCCATCTGAAGCAGGAGCAGAGTCAACTGGAGCTGTGTCTGAAGCCTCAGAAGCTTTTGCTGCTGCAGCCTGCTTGGCCTTCATGGCAGCCTTCACTGCAGCCAGACGACTCTTGGCAGCTGCACTGGCTCCCACACCTGCTCCAGTCTTACCTCCTACAGCAGAGGGCTTCTGTGAGATCATGCACAACAGAACACAGGCATTAGTAACACTCTACTAACACTACCACTCATCTGCTCAAAATGATCAACAATCCAACATACAAAAGCTGCATTTAGTAAGAATTTTGTAAGAACATAAGGTGTATAAGGTGTGGTGCTCATTACTAACATGTTTATTGGGTATCATCAGTTCATTCATTCATCTTTAATACTTTTAATCTTGGTCAGGTTTAATGTGATTTACATTATTAATTTGTTGAGTTATTATTTGTAAAACTAAGCTCAATAAAATATTACTGATGGGTATAAACTAAACTGCAGAAGCAAGCAATATTAGTCACAATTTCTGTTGTAATTGGGCATAAAAGAAAACAACAAAACTCCCTGGGCACATGTCTCATCCGTTTCATTCATTATCTAAGCTGCTTATGGGGTGCTGGAGCCTGTTGAACTCATGGGGTGTAAGGCAGGGAAGCATCCTGGACAGGTCACCAGTCCATCGCAGGGCAGACACACAAACACATTCACACAAACACCTTGTAGATACTACAATCTAGTTTCTCCAGTTTGCTTCACTACATGTCTTCGGACTGTGGGAGGTAACAGGAGCTCTCATAGGAAACCCATGCAGACATGGGGCAAACATGCAAACTCCACACAGAGAGGACCCTGGCCTGGCCCGGCCCGGCCCTTGTACCCACGTCTTGCTGTGAGGTGACAGCGCTATACATTGCAGCACCCTCATCTGTTTCAGTGCAACGTAATTTAATGTAGGGTTGCAACAACAACAGAATTGTTTTAGAAGAAGGAAAGGTTAGTTCTGAGGAGGGGGAAGGACTGTGAATGGCAGGCACAGAAATGAGAGGTAAAGTGTTGTTTATTTCGAATATTTAATTTTTTGGAACCATTTTTACAAACTGGTGAATCTATTTTGAAATTCTCTAAAAATTTCAGTTTGAACACAGGAAATATGTTAAAAATAGTCTATATACCTTGACCACTTTTTTCTGCCTGATGACAGGCTTGATCTCCTCTTGCCACCCCCTGGCTTCAGCTTCTTTCAATGCATTAAACTTCTTATCAACATCTTCCACCTAACACAAAAGGCAAGGTGATCAGAGCTAACTGAAGCAATTATCAGTTGAAAACACTTGTTATAACAACAAAATCATGAGTAATTACCTGAAAGTACACCATGTCCCAGAAGCCCTGCAAGTCTGTGCAGGTTGTGATCTTCTCCCCTCGACCAAATTCACAGTCATCCACCAGGCCACTGAACTGGCCAAAGCGTTCTTTCATCAGGAGCCTGGCTTGACCAACAGCCGTGCGCATTCGGTCCCGCACTGAAGAGACAGAAAGCAGCAGAACACGTGAACATCAAGATTGTATAGGAATTTGCCAGGTGAAGACTGAATTTCATAGTTCTTTTAGAAAAACAGGTTTAACTGCTCACTCACTCTCTTCTGGAATGGAGGAATCGTCAAATCGCAATTCCCAAAATTCAGACAACCCAGACAACCTTTCTGTCTCACTAGCCATTACTGCCCTATAGAAGAAATACAAGCACATGTAGAGCACATAGCATACACTCATGAATACATGTATATGTACACAACACAGAAACTGCTCTCACCTGAAATAGGGCACATCATGCTGAGGCTCTGATGATGCAGAGGCAGGAGGCAAAGAATGGGCTGGAACAGAAGTAGAGGCAGAAGGTGGAGGAGAGGCAGGAGGTGGGTGAGAAAGAGAGGCAGAAGGTGAAGGAGAGGCAGGAGGTGGGTGAGAAAGAGAGGCAGGATGTGGGGAAGGAGAGGCAGGATGTGGGGAAGGAGAGGCAGGAGGAGAGGCAGCCACAACAATGGGTAGGTGAGAAAGAACAGATTGAGAAGCAGGATGATGTTCTGACATGCAGGGCGGAGATGTAGAAAGAGGAGGAGCAGAGAAAGAGTCAGATGGTGGAGAATTTGGCCGCATAGACTCCATCTGGGGTTCATGTGAGAAGCTGCAGAAAGCAAGACCAAAAATTAGTGTAGTGCAAAATGCAAACATGATGCACCATTAAAATGTAGCTTGAAAAATATCCATGTTACAAAACAACACTCTCAGGGGCACTACACTGGCACATGAACGATGTACCTGGGTGAGAGGAAAGCCTCAGCAGAGCGAGGAGAAAGGGGTGTAGGCTGGAAGGTTCTCAGACCGGAAGGGGGCTGGAACACAAATCCTTGTGGAGCAAATGAAACTGGAGTCACTTTAGTTTCCTCCATCATCTTTTCCTCTTTAGGAGGGGAGGAATTCACTGCAGCAACCACCTCATCAGCAACCTGGTGGAACATTTAACAAAACTGACTTATAGCCTGAGCTATAAAATCTTATATAGTAATAGAGATATACATGACCAAGATTGTAAAGCAGGTTCATTTACCTTAGTTTCCTTCTTTTCAGCTACCACACACTCGGTGTGCCCTGTTGGAAAAGTTGAAAATGTGCGTTGTGCATTGCCCTCACCCTGCACTGATTTTCCTCTACCTGAGGAGGGTGCTGCAGGTTGCCTATTAGCCGATTTTGTTTTGGGCAGCCTGAGATCTAGCAAAAGAAAAGGAGTAAATGACCGAATTAATGCACATAGCAGTAGTGACAAGGCATTTTGAGGAAATCAGATAAATAAAAGTAGTCAAAAGTACCTGCAGCAGGTTTAGCCACAGATTTGGTCGTTACAGCGGCTGGCACAGTTTTAGCGGCTGATCGAGTAATTGGAGCTCTGACAATGGGTTCAGCTATCAAAGAGACAAAGGGAATTAAATACCGAACGATATCTAACAAAGATTTCATCAGCTTTCAGACTCATGAGGGACCGTGTGGGCAACCTGTCAACAGTTTACCTGCAGTGGTTCTGCCTCTGGTGATTGCTGCCCCTGACGACTTGTTAGCTCTGGTGCTGGGTGGCTCAGCTGATGACCAAAATATGAAACCTGATTTACTGCGACAGGTCATTGCATCAAGGTGCTTTAAAATGAACACTGTGATTATGAATTAAAATATTCTAGAGACATAAAGACAAAAGCCCAAACAAAGGTCACAGAAAATTGTCTCATACCCTTCTTTGATGTAGGCTGTTTTTCAGCTGGCTGCTGAGTGAAAAACAGAAACAAACCTGCCGTAAGTCCAAGTTTACGTTTACATGCACATGTAATAGATGTGTAGCGAGTTCGAAAATACACGGATCAGCCCAGGTTTCCCAGTAGAACTTTGCCCAGAGCATCACACTGCCTCTGCCAGCTTACCATCTTCCCATAGAGCATTCTGGTGCCATGTCTTTTCTAGGCAAGTGGCCCACACACACCCAGCTGTGCACGACGTAAAAGAAAACACGATTTATCGGTCCAGGCCATTTTTTTTTTTTACATTATTCCACGGTCTAGTTCTGGTATACAAGGGTCAGCCTGGGCACTCTGACTGGTCTGTGGCTACACAGCCCCATACTCAGCAAGCTGTGATGAACACTTTATCAGCAATCTGAGCCACAGTAGCTCTTCTGTGAGATTGGACCAGACTGATAGCCTTTGCTACCCCACGCATCAATGATCATTGGGCATCCATGATACTACCGGTTGTACTTCCTTGGAGCACTTTGACAATGACTGCATACCTGAAACACCCCATGATACCTACCATTTTGGAGATGATCTGACCAAATCATTTTACAATGTGGTCCATGTCATAGTCACTCAGTACCTTATGGTTGGCCATTTTTCACATGGACTTTGAGAACTGACTGTTCACTTGCTGCCTAATTTATCACACCCCATTGACAGGTGTTATTGTAATGACATAATCAATGTTGTTCACTTCCCCTGACAGTGGTTTTAATGGTATGGCTGACTGGTGTATAAAAACTAGTGAAGAACACTGAAGTACCTTTGGCTGTAGATGCTGCTTCATAGAACGGGTCACTCTGGTGGATTGCACAGCTTCTGTTGACTGAAATAAGAGAAATCAAGTGACTGAGTATTATAGCTGTAAGCCACAATGTCAAAATCTGAATAAAATTAAATTACGCTAACCTTTTTCATGGTCGGTACAACAGGATTCAAGGGCAAGTAGCCCAGTGGCTGTGGACGGTAGAGGCCGACCTTAAAGGTGCCTTTCTTTTCCTTTTCTCGCCTTTCTTTCTCCTTCTGCAGTGCTTTGTTCTCTTTAAAACGTGCCAGCATCTTTTTCCTCTCCTCTACAGCACTGTTACCTAGTTTAAAAAAATATTTGCTGTACCACCTACTATGAAAAATGATCAGTAGGAGGGGAAAATGGCCATACTTACTTTCTGCTTTAGCTTTTTGCCCCGTCTCTTGGGACGGAAGAACAGATTTCTCAAGCGTGGAGACATCCAAAGAGAGCTCCAGCTCTGGAAGTTGGTCCAGGTGTCTGCGGAGGTTTTGCATCTTTTCCCGGCTCTCTTTCTGTGTTTGGGAGCGTCGTCTGGACATTTTCACTCGAATCATGGAGACGCTGCTGTCTCGCTTGTAAAGATGTGAAAAGCGAGAATCCATACTGCAAAGGATACGGAATAATACAGTTCAGTGATCTTTCTCAGAGTTTAAAGGACGGAAAGGAGTGCTGCAGCGGATCACTGTTAGTAATGTGAAAATCCAAGAAACAACTGTGACTAATCTCAAGTCTCAATTACATGCACTTCATAGAGTCTGTATTATGTCTAAGGGGTGAACACACTGATGCCAAAAAAAAGTTAAAATACAAGAGGTAAAATTACAGCAAAACATCAATTAATGAAATGACCTAAAACTATAATATAAATATAAGAGTCTACAAGCAAACTCAAGAAATGCTTTTTTTTTCTTACTGTAATATGTCAGGTGTATTTAACTGTCTAGCTGGTAAAAATCGACCACAAGTCAGCTGTAAAGCCTGTTAGCTTTCCCTTTAGACCTAGA
>JAOVVG010000054.1:15685501-15697966 GCA_028566375.1 Leptodoras nelsoni | reverse complement strand
CACTAAGGGCCAATTTTCCCATCACCAATTCACCTACCTGCATGTCTTTGGACTGTGGGAGGAAACCGGAGTACCCGAAGGAAACCCACGCGAAACGGAGAGAACATGCAAACTCCACACAGAAATTTCCGGGTCCTTCTTGCTGTGAGGCGACAGCGCTATCCACTGCGCCACCGTGCCGCCCAGGATTCAGCACCATGTTACTTAAACATCTTGTTATAATCTAATATTCAATAATATCTAGGTCATGTTTCTTACTGATTTTACCGATGTGCCCTGACCCTTGTCAGAGTCTGTCACAAAGTTTAAATGTGATTTATAATAGAAGGTTTTTCTTCAAGAACGGTTAGGTAACAAAATTAAACACGGCTGATGCTCTCACCTTGTAAACGATCAAATGTAGCTCCTCGTAACTGTCATCAGTGTTCACAAATATTCTTGGAAACCTGAATTTTGCATCTGGATCTTTCAGGTTGGCTGGTCCAGTTAAAAATCTAGATTTATAAAAGACAAACACAAAAGCACAAGTGAAATAAATATCAATAATAAATATTAAAGCTCAATTACCAAGTTACAAACTTTTATTTTTTATTTTATTATAAATAAAATATTCTCTGCAAAGCCACACCCCAAAAACACACTAATCTGGAACACTTTTGCAAGGAGGGAAGATTTCTGCATTAACAGGCAACATGACTGAGAGTAGAGACAGCTGCTTGTCTGATCTGCTTGGACCTTTTTGTTTAATGTCTTTTGTTCATTCTCCTGTTTATGGAGCCCATGTACTGGAGCTGCTGTACCCCCCATGGGGAACAATAAAGGAATCTTATCTTGATTACTAGTGTGGAAGTTACTGAAGACTAGTGTCCATATGACCTTTGAGTAAGAGCCCTGGCACGGTTCTTTGCCCTGATCACATAAATATAACATTTGTGCAAACATTCCTGTTGCAGGAGGCTCAGTTGCTAATCTAATCAACCTGGTTAATGAGAGCCAACGCCATCAGTGCCACTCCGTGCATAAAAAATCTGCAGAGCTAACACTACTGCCAGTAAGCTGCAACACACACCATGCTGATACACTCACTGACCTATAATCTACCAATCAGTAAAGACTCGGATGGAACAGGGTTTTGCTCCGAACTTCAATTTCTCTATGTGCTACTTAGTTAGAGGCAATCTATCACAGCTAGGCTTTGTTAACAGAGTCAAGTGCCCCAGGTGCCTGAGTCTAACCCAGGCAGAGAATCAAAAGTATGGTTCAAGTCAAGACTAGACGGTGCTGTTCTTACCTGCCGTAGTGCAACAGGTTCCCTGTCAACTCCGGTCTCAGAGGCGAGTCCCTGCCAGCAAGCTGCCACACACAAAATGTATTTGTGTTCAACATAGAGGTCCATGTAAATTCAATATATAGTTCAATAATGCACTAAACAGTGAAAATGATCACACCTCAGGCTCGGTGTGCCTTGGAAACAGTGAGGTTGTCAAGTATTTGTACAGAATGCGCATGTCATCCTGCTCCAGTCCACTCCTGCAAAATAAAATCACCTGCATGACCATGTGGCTTGGTATATTTGATATAGTTTGCTTTATGTATACCCTTGCACATATTGCGCTCTGTAGCAGGTCATTAGGAGCTTTAATACCACCTCAGTCTGTATCCAAATCTTGAGCATGAATGGGATTACAGGCAAAAGATATTTCACTGTATGGAGTGCTGTCAAAAAGTATGTGCCCCCTTCCCAGTGTATTTTATTTCTGCCTATTTCTCACACTTGAATGTTTCAAATCATCAGACTATTTTTAATATCAAACAACGATAACCCAAGTAAACACAAACTGCTGGTTTTTAAATGATAAGTTCATTCATTGAAGTCTGTTCAAGCCTTACCTGGCTGTATGTGAAAAACCAACCAGTTAACCAAATTCAACTGACTATTGGGTTCAATTTCACATCACTTAAATAGAGTCTGTCATGACAATATCAAAAAGCAGTACATGATCCCATGTTCTAAACAGATTCAAATATAGAGGTTAAACAAAGTCATTTAAATCTACCAGTCTGGAAAGGATTACAAAGCCATTGCTAAGGCTCTACAAACCACAATGAGATCCGTTATCCAGAAATGGAGAAAACCAGGAAGAATGGTGAAGCTTCCCAGGAGTGACCAGCCTACCAAAAGTTCACCAAAAAGAACCCAGAAAATATGTAAAGAAACTTCAGGCTTCATTTGCCTCAATTAATGTCAGTGTACACGATTCCACAATAAGAATAAAACTGATCAAAAATGGCATTCATGGGAGTGTTGCAAACCACTGCTGATTGAAAAGGCTCATCTTACATTTACCAAAAAAATCTAGATGACCCACAAGACCTTTGGGATAATATTCTGAGGACTGACGAGTTAAAGGTGGGACCTTTTAAAAGACATGGGTCCTGTTATATGGGACATAAAGCTAACACTGCATTCCACCATAAGACCATCATACCAACAGTAAAACATGGTGGTGGTAGTGTGATGATCTGCGGCTGCTTTGATTCTGCAGGACCTGGACGTCTCATCATAAATTGATGGAACCATGAATTCTGGTCTCTATCAGAAAATCCTGAAGGAGAATGTCCACCTGTCAGTTCATGCCATAAAGCTCAAGCGTACATGAGCAAGTCCACCTCTGAGCAGCTTAAAAGAAACAAGATTAACCCACCAGTGTAGTCTTTTAAATTAAAAAGAATTCTGCAAAGAAGAGTGGGCTGCAGTTTGTGTTCACTTGTGTTGCCTTTATCTTATATTAAAATTAGTTGGATGTGATTGTCAAATTAGCAGGTTTAGAAGAAACTCTGTAGAAACGGTCCAGTGTTAGCTGATAATAAAAAAGTACATTAACATTAATAAACCATAAGTAACATTAACAAAGCAAGTTAACACTTGCATTACCTGATGTTTGTTTAACTAAATATGCCTGAATTGTCAATAAATAAATGAGCAGAAACCGCAGTGCATTACTAAATGTTGATTACTCACTGAACTCTGATTTCCAGGTATAAATCCTGGAACATGGTTTCAGCATCAAATTTTGAATTTTGCCAAATTACACCACAAACATTTTCCTTAAGGTGTCATTCATGCTGACTAATGTAGATTTAATTTGACTTGTTGCTTGATTATTAACATTATTAGTTGTTTAGCCTAACAAATCCATTAATACGAGTCTTAGTTACTTTGTTAATGTTACATACGGTGCATTAATCCTGAAGTATTTGGTGTTTTTGTAACTGTACTAAGTATTGTCAGTTACATAAAAGAAAACTTAATGTAAAACATCACTTCTTCTTATATCTTAAAACCTTGGACATCAAGAACATTTGGTCAATATTAGAAACTAAGTAGGTAAAAATAGCTTTGGCAGATCAATATTTAATAGGTAATAATTGCAATATATATTCATTTAAAAACACGTTTCTCAGGAGTGCTATGAACTCTAGCAGTAAATTATTATTTAGTACATAAGCAGTGCTGAACATTACCATATGAGCTGGTCGTTGTAGAGAAAGGCTGTGTATTTGACCAAACTCAAGCTTTCCTCCACTCTGTTGACAAAAGACTGGATCTTCAGATACGTCATTTTGTCCAGAGGAAAGAAGCTGATTCCTCCAAACACATCCAGCAGGTCACATGACTGGAGGTGCAGGGTCTGTATGTACTACAGTAAAGCACACACAAGAACGCACAGGATGTACAAGATAAAACTTAAATGTGTGGTGGACTGGGAAAACTCTTCACATTTTTTTAGTAGAGGCTCTCCTTCAATTGAAATAGGTTTCTCTTTTGCACATACCTCAGTCACAAGTTTTTTCAAAAATAAAAAGGGACAAAATCTGATTTAACGTCTAAAAGTGGCTGCTATTTAATGATTCATGTGCATGTAATAAATATAGTATATTTTTTAAATAATTATACACAATTTGAAATATAATATAATGCAATATAATATAATATTTTTAATAAAATGTTTTTGATAATAAAAAATAATAAAAAAAAGTCAGTGAAAACAATGTCCACATTTATTTGGTTATCCCACAGCTGCTTTTGCCTCCGTGTCTGTTAAAACTGTTTCTAAACTTCTTAACTTATCTGATTTCTGCAGTAAGACAGCATAACAAGCTTAGCATAAGACAGCATAAGCTCATTTTGCTTGAATATATTCATATGTTCTTAAAGTACATGAAACATAGTCTGGTATAAGCAGAAAAACCCTCATTTTGGTCAAGCCCAATTTGTCATTAATTTTGCATTAAATGTTGCTGTGGCAACAACTGACGGTTCTGTCATCCGGAAATCCGGACAATTCTGTCATCCACAGCCAAACTGGCCATGCTCTCTCTAGGTAGAAGTGCAATAATCTCTCTCCCATATCAAATCACAGTGACACTGGACAATCATGTGTGTCTGTGGCAGCAGTACGAAAAGATGCGGTCGGTTGGCTTCAGGAGCCTCTGAGGGAACACATGGTAGCCCTTGGATAGCTCGCTTGGAAGTCGTCATGTGACAGGGGAGAGATGCCTGGTGGATGGGATTTACCCATGACTCAGATCATGGCCAAAATAAATTTGTACAATGATCCATGCAGCACAGTAAGTTTTTTCAATAATTTCATTATTAAAACAAAGTAACATCATGCTACAGCTGCCATTCAAACTGCCTTTTACAAGTCAGACGTGGTGGAATGACAAGAACAAAAAGGACCAGCAAAATAAAACTAACTGAAGCTGATGTTATGTAATTTGACAGTGATACACAGCAATATGCTGAACTGGTTTTGCAGTGCAGCAGTTAGTGCCCTTTCACCCCGGGGCCACATTACAGCTTCACAGAGGGCACTAGGCCAAGGCTCAGGTTTGGACAGAGGTGATGAGAAGGGTTTCCCCTGACCACACCTGAATTATTCAGACAGGTGAGTAAGCATGAGTCCTTTGCCATTGCAATTTAAACAAAACAACTAATTAGACAAACAACATTCATTTGCACAGCTGTGTTTCCTGCTAAGTGAAGACAAATAATTAAAGAAAACTAATGATACCTGGGAGATTACGATCACATTCCCATTCCACTAGTGTAAAGTAATTAAATTCAATTCAATTAATTTTTAATCATCACTGATATGTAACTGGGGTTTGTCTGGTATCCATGATCTCTAATTGCTATTGTGTAGAATATATGCACACTACTCACATTAAACTCACTCAGTGTTTTAGCTGATGAAGATCACTTTCCTCCTTATCAATAGTTTATCTTACCCTGTAGAAGAACTTTTCAAGCTTTTGGGTAAGTAGCTCCACTCCTCCAGCTTCAAATGCCCTGATGAAAGTGCCATTGAAAAGCTGGAAACAGAGACACGGCCACAAACATCAAGCACCGAATAAGCGAATTCACTCATAAAATTGAAGGGTTCAGCAGAATGAACAATTCAGTTTACCTTATACATGCTGTAGCACTGCTGTAATACTGCATCGTAAACAGAGTCCTAGAATGCAGGAGGAGAAACAATGTTATATACAGTCATCAGTCTCTGTAATAATGACATCATAGGCTCCATTTCACTGTAGCACAAACGACAAGCGTGTGTGGGCTTCGAAAAGGGATTAATTATAATAAACCAAATGTTGAAGAACATACAAACCAGAATTTCCTCTTCTTGGTATTCTATAGTGGGTGGTTTTCCATCTTTGCCAGGTTTTTCGATCATTGGGTTTCGTACGACCTTAAAAGACAAAATACCAGAGAGGAAATAAGACACCAGTGCAGGTACATATTATCACCGAGTCAGCCTGATCAACAAAAGGATGAATTGTGCTGCTTAATTTCCTTTTTTTCGGCTAATTCCTTTCCTTAAATTTCACAAAGTGTTACTAAATTTGTGCAGGCAGTTGAAAAAAAGCTATTTAAGCTATTTAAACTTGACAGAGTAACACAAATACAAAGCAGTCACTCATGGTAACTACACAATCTGAAGCCTATTAATTGAGGCTCACACTTGTAATTCTCCCAGTGCATACATTTACAGAAACATTTTTCTGAACTAATTGAAGTTTCATGAACACTACATTTGCTGTCTAAATGTTTTTGTTAATACATCTGCCCATATCCAGCTGGATAAACAAAATCCATTATTCAGAATACAAATTAATCAATGTTCAAATGATTGACTAATTAAATGATTTTATTACTCTATAGCAAAGGACTTCAAAACATCAGCACTATAAAAAGCCTTAAACTTAATTACCATGACCATCCAGAAGTTCTCCTCAGGCTCATGGAAGAATTGTCTGTTTTTCTGAGTGTGAAGTGATTTTGCTGGCTTTGTGGGACAGAAGGTCCTGCAAAAGTCAAAAGCTCAGTGTAATACCAGCAATGTGGAACTAACACAGAATAAAATAATGCACTATACCATTTTTAAGTAACCTGGTATTAAATAAATATACTAATATGCTAATTTTGCCATATTATCATGTTGAATTAGTATATATACACACATACATCAGATCAGACATAACATTATGACCACCCCCTTTTCTCTACACTCATTGTCCATTTTCTCAGTTCCACTCACCATATAGCTGCACATTGTAGCTCTACAATTACAGACTGTAGTCCATCTGTTTCTCTACACACTCTGTTAGTCCCCTTTACTCTTTTCTATAATGGTCAGGACCCCCACAGGACCAGCACAGATCTGGTACTATTTGGGTGGTGGATCATTCTCAGCACTGCAGTAAGACTGATGTGGTGGTGGTGTGAGTGGATCAGACACAGCAGTGCTGCTGGAGTTTTCAGTGTCACTGCTGGACTGAAAATAGTACACCAACCAAAAATGTCCAGTCACCAGCATCCTGTGAGCACTGATGAAGGATTAAACTTTATAATTTTTTATATTAACTTTCTAAAAGTTTTTGTTATTTTGTTGTCTTCTTGTTTTCTGCACATTAAGAATAATTGCAGGATACTAAAATGCACTGCTCACCCGGGCATTTAGGTGCTCAGGGCAGCTGAGGGGTCCTGTACAAGTTGTATTGTAAGAGTGATGTACAGCCGCGTTTTCAGAGCTGACGAGATGTGCACTGTTTTATGTTTACAGGTGAGCAAAAACGGCATTGATGATTTTGGAAACTCATTCTAAATGATGGCAGATGACATTAAGAGTGTTGTTTTAGTGAACATGAGGCATATACAGGCTTTTTAAGTGAATATTTGTAGCCGGAGGAATCAGTATCGCTGAACACGGCACAGAAAGGGTTAATGACCTTTTTCTGAGCCTTAAATGAGTAGCCTGCAGTATTCATAAAGCACAGAGCACAGAACTAGCGAGTTCAGAAATTATTTGTAAGTATCATTGTATTAAGTATTTAGTTCAGGCATTTAGGTGCTCAGGGCAGCTGAGGGGTCCTGTACAAGTTGTATTGTAAGAGTGATGTACAGCCGCTGACGAAATGTGCACTGTTTTATGTTTACAGAACCCAAGTAAATAACTTTTAAAAAGTTCACGCACGTATGGAGGCTCTTCATTTCCAACCGCATGTGTAACATGTGCAACAACAGTTGAGCTACTGTTTCTGACTTTACATCTACAGGGTGGAGCAATATGTGTCCCTACTTGACTTAACACAGTAAATGTAAAAGATGGTAAGATGAAATGTATGGAGTAGTGGAGTAAAATTAATATTAATATTTGAATGTCTTTAGCTTCATTGGATGTGAATTGGATGTGATCTGCCTTCAACTGTATGCAGACGCATGGGTTGTGTTTGTACCTCGTACTGTTCCAGACTGTTCTCTCCGATCTGTTTAAACCAGGTAATTTTGGCATGGTGTGAATTAGGCAGACATTCCAGGTAGGTACTGTTCCCTACAGCCACCACTATTTCCTTCTCCTCTGACTGCACTTCCAGGCCAGCTATACAAAACAGAAATGAACATGAATAAATCTAATATATTATAAGTTATAATGACTATTGTACTGAATCACACAACCCATTCCATTACAATACATTTGAGTTACAACAATCTTGGAATGATATCACAGATATAATCTTGTGTTATAACACCAGATGTAGGTTGTAAAAACTTTCATTAATTTCTTATTGATCTTTTATTTGCTGGTTTATTACATACAACAAACTAATAACTTTTTATGCCTACTTTGGCTTTCAGAACAGCCTGGGAACGGATTCTCCATAATAAAGGATATGTTTTGTGAAAAAATATTACAACATGTGGATATGATTGCTTTGCACACTCAGAGGGTGGTTCAGCAAACAGTCCTGTCCAGCTCATCCCAAAGACTGAGGGTCTGTTCATGTTAACAGACCACAAGTGTCCATCTTGGACATGATAATCAGTAACAGTGTTCGGATTGTATAAGTACTCTTTTGTAGCCACCTTAATGTGTGCCTGGAAAACGTTCCTCCCATTTCTGGCCTGTACTTTGGAAAAAACAGGATGGCACCATTGAATTATGTTCCTCAAACTGAATCTGGACGCTTCCATCATCATGATGCCACAGTAAGCTGGCTTAGCAACAAAAGTTTTGTCCACTTGTTTGTTCATTCTCATTTCACATAAATGCATGTGATTGGATGAGTCTCAAATGAGGATCTGCTACAGAAGAGTCATGAACAGCACCATTTTGTCTGGGTTTGGATTAACTACAATATTTTTTCAGGTACTTGGTTTGGTCTGCTAAAATACTGAGTTGCTTCTGGGACCATGGCCTAGCTGCTAATGACTCAAATTCCTTAAATGCTAAGGAAAGGTGCTTTAATGCTGCCTTTCTTATCTCATTTAGCATAGGGTCACATTGGGCAATCCTTTATGAAAGGAAAGGAGATAATGCCGTCCTATAATTCCTTGTGGCAGCAACAACTTTACTCCCAATTTTTAATTTATTCATGTCCGATTCCCACCCATCCGGATTTCTCCCATGTCACACAAAGGCTGGTAGTCAGAGAGGTCAAGGCTAGGACATGTTTCCTTTGAGACACATGATGCCAACCATCGCCTCTTTTCAAACTGCAGCCTGGGAACTGTCTAACACACTCAGAGGAAAGCGCTCCCACCCACCTTCTGTATACACGAGTCCACAGACACTCGTGATTGGCCAGCATTGCTTCAACTGCCATGTGAAAAAGAGAGTATGCTGCCCCTCCCATACTGAGAACAGCCAATTTAGCTCTCTTGACTCCCGGATATGGGCACACGGATTTGAACTAGCGATCTCCGGATGACAGAGCGAATGCTTTTGCTGTCAGGAACACCCACCGTCACACAATTAATGTATTTCGGATTTTCTCAGCAATTTTCTCCCTAATTTAGTCGTCTCCAATTCCCACCCGACAGTGCTATTCCCCCCTTGTCACGATGAACTGCCAGTCAGGGAGGGCGAAGCCTTCGCGTGCTTCCTCTGATACACGTGACGCAAGCCGCCGCCTCTTTTTGAAATGGGGCTCATGCAACCTTTGGGAGCGGTGTAGCGCGCTTGGAGGAGAGCGCCCCGCCCACCTCTTGTATGCATGAGCTCACAGACGCCTGTGACTGGACAGTGTCGTGCTGATTGACATGGAGGGAGAACGTATGCTGCCCCTCCCACCCTGAGAGCACGGCCAATCTTGCTCTCTGGGCTCCCGGCTACGGGCAGCTATAGCATCACCCGGATTCGAAATCGCGATCTCCGGATGATAGGGCGAACGGCAAAGCCTTTCTTGAAAAGTGGAGCAGCAAAGGAGAAACCAACTCTGGAATCGGGTTTTCAGTATATGGGTATGATGGTCACGTGTCCACATTCTTTTTTGCCATATAGTGTAAAAGCCTGAAAGGTTGCTTATTTTGCTCAATGCAATGCTTTCTTTAACACCAAGCGATTGCCTGATTTACAGCACACACCCCAGTCATATGATGTATGCTGTTTTGGAAGATACAGTTTGTTGGTGGCGGTTAGGGTTAACACATGAACTGGCAACTCAATAACTGGGAACTGAGCATCAAATTCAAACGCTTCAATTCAGTTTCATCAATTCTAAGAATAGACATTGTCACAAAATAGCTTTTATAGACCGTGAATACGTTCTATATCTTACCTCCCTGTCTTACACACTCAGTTAAAGGATTCCCGTAATCACCAACATGACGCGTGTTTCTCCTGTAGAGAGATAGACAGATGCATAAAGAGGAGCTGTGAATTATAAGGAGATAAGACGTAGGCAAATGTGCATGTATATGTACGTTGCTTACCTGCGTGCAACTGCCATATAAGGGCTGCATGCATGGCCATCCCAGTTGCAGTATGGGTCTCTGGCTAGACAGCACTCTGCACACACCTGACCATATAGGTCACACTGATAGAGAGCCAGCTGAGACACGCCCTCTGCAGATCCTACGAACAGCCACTGCTCAAGAGAACACACACACACATATATGCACATTTAAATGAACAAAATATGTACATCTGCAAATGCTCTGGACATACAGAATATAATGCTCTGTCAGTCAAGCTTTCTGCTTTCATGCTGTGCCAAACATTTTCATGCTGTACCAAATTACAACAAAAAACACTTTCCTTAGGGGGACCAGCAAAATGAACATACAAGGTCAAAAATATCAGATATTCCTATCCTTCTGGGGGCATTAGGTCCCCACAACAATATAAAAACACACACTCGCACTCACGACGCTCTCATATCAACCCAATCTTTCCCCTTGCTTTGCAGTACACAATTTTAGAGAAACCTTATAAGAACATACGTAAGACTAGGAATTATATTCTGAATATCTAAGACACACAAACTCAGGGGTTGTCTCAAGTGCATTGGCTTGCATGTTTCTTTACTTAAACGTGTGAAAACTCACACTTCTGAAACTGACTCTCATCTACCTAGTCTCAGGTTGCCATAGAAACACTGTATAAAAGATAGTGGGAATAGGGTATGGCGTTTGCTTATGTGTATGTGTGTTTATCCAGGGTCTACGGTAAGCATACCTTTTTCTTGGACAGGGTCAAAGCGGTGACTGGTGACTTGTGCTGCACGGACAGAGACAGATCAAAGGTCAAGAGTTTGAAGTTACAGAGGTTATCCAGTCACATTAGGAATGCAAAAACACGCCGCACCTTAAAGACCTGCAGCTGTTCCAGGGTGACCTCTTGACTTTGCCCTTGCTCTGTGGGGAGGTGAATGGACTTCAGCACCATGCCAGAATCTAGATTAGACACACACACACACACACAAACAAGTGAATTTATAACACATGGAGCTTTTATACATGTACGCACACCCACACACCCAGACAGTCACACACACACAAGCACACACCTGTCCCGATGAAAAGAACATCGTATTGCCCATCCACGGCCTCCACTCTGTCCACAACGATGCGGGTCAACTTGTAGTCAACACCAACTCTTATTAGCAAAGGTCGATTATCCACGGGACGCACCACTTCCTGCAGCAGTGGGTGGGTGCGGCTAAAGAAGATGACGTCATCAGGATACTCCCGTGTGGAACGGAAACTTCCGTAAGTGCTGCTTGGACACTGGGTGGTGACATGGAGTGTTACGTGACATGGATGACATGGATGTGCTATGGTTAGTTATAATACAGTCACAGTGGCAGCTTGGGACTGCCAGGGCTCAAACTTTATGTATAATATTATAATATGCAACAAATGACCAAAAATAGTAGTTCTACTAAGCATGGAGTAGCAGCTCTATATCCAAAAAAATGCTAATGTAGCCATGCTAAGTAGCTTTTAGTAAAGCTACTAACAATGTGATGTTATCATCCAGTACCTATAAAGCAAATACAATTAAGCCAACAAAACACTATTAAAGTGATTTGGAAAAAGTGAGGTGAAACTATACATGGTTGCTCAGTGGTGAGCATTAGGAAAAGTGCTCTCTGGCAGAATCTCTGTTAACGAGGTGCACACATGCCACACACGACAAATCAAAAGTAAACCTCAAGGCCAATAAAGGCACATCATGGTCACATTACGTCTTGCTGTTCTGATCTTCAAAGAAAGACAGAAAACTTACTGTTCCAGGTCTGGGATAGGGCACTCTGCCGGTAAACTCTGCCCACTTATACTGTGGCCCCTCCCTGTGGTAGAAGTTTCCTTTGAAGGCCCGGATGATGTCTTGCATGCGGTAGACGCACACCGCTGATCCGTTTAACACATCACTGTGTGCGAGACAGAGGACATACGCTTTAACAGATGTTTCCATACTGACTGTTAACATTTTTTACAGCAAGTTAACACCTTGGATATAAACTCATTTACTAAAATCATATGCTTTAACTGAATAATAAGCTTGGACTTATTAAGGGTTAGTTCACTATATACTCAATATACAGGGGTTAGACAATGAAACTGAAACACCTGTCATTTTAGTGTGGGAGGTTTCATGGCTAAATTGGACC
>JAOVVG010000054.1:15613114-15623399 GCA_028566375.1 Leptodoras nelsoni | reverse complement strand
CAAGAATCTGGCAGAGATCCAGAAAGAGTGGAATGAGGCAGGAGTCACAGCTTCAAAATTCACCACATTCAGACGCATCCGGGATATTTTTGTATTTTGGGCTGATTTCTCCACAGTATAAAATTTTTTTGAAATCCTGTACTTATGAGTTGGAACAGACTAATAAACAAGGAATTTGATGCTCATCGCTCCAGTACAGTTCCACAGAAGTGTAGCATCCATGGCACCCTGCACTGAAGCTGTTCCACTTTCCTAATGGAACTTACAGTATTCTTGGTTTTTCCTTCAATTCGTCACCTGTCTGTATGTTCATAATTAATATCATGCATCAGATTTATAATCATGGAACAGGTAATGGCTAGTTATGCACCAGTAACCCTGCACACAGAGTAAATGTTGACAAATAGCTCTATGAAAACCTCTCTTTTATTCCAGTGCTGTCTGAAAGAAAATAGCACAAAAGCAATGATACAATAATAGAATAAAAACGTACCCCACAAATGTTAAAATAGGAGTAAATAAAATATATCTAACAACAATGATTAAGACACTTCCCTATATTAATAACATTTAGTTAAATTAAACTAGGAACACACGTCGGCTTAACTAGGCATCACAGGCAGCCCGTTTTTACGTTGTACATTGAGCTACGTTGTTATTTTCCTCGGTACACGGTCAACACCAGGCTCTCACAGCTCTCTTTTAAATTGGGAGAAATAAACTACTGTTATACTAATGTGCTTTTATAGTTACCTCGTTCCAACCTCGAAGACACTAACATACTAGAAAAAATGGTATTTTTTTAATACAACACAAAGTTAACAGGAACAGATGTTACTGCACATCATACAGAATATTGTATATTATATTCATCTAGCATTCTACATAAATCGCCATATCTGCAGTTTGCTATTTGAACTTGATCTTCGTCAAGCTGTGGCTTCTAACAAATAAGGCCGACAGATATACTAAGAACCGTCACTGTCAGCTACAAAGACCAATATGGTCAAACAATGTGTTAAATTTATAGAACATAAGAAAACACTTCTGGCTTTTGTGTAAAGGAATTCAGCTGAAGCTATATGAACTGTAAAATCAACCGATCGTTAATTAAAATCCATGCAATTTCACATGTTAACATGGGCTTGTGCAATTAAAATGTAAATTAAAAGCATTTATGATGAAGCCCTTTTAATTTCAAAACTGTAGCCCGGACAGCTGTAAATAAAGAACCAAAATAAAAATGAGGCCCAAGTTGACATCACGGCTCAGGCATCTGGATGGTATTAGATGATTGGTGCTGATCTGTCATTTGTAACTGTGGGCCGTAGCCTAACCGTGGCAAAGGGATTCCCACCTCTGTGAAGCAACGGAAAGCTGATTAGTCACGCAGAGGAAGAAACCAAAGTCAGTTCAACAGAAACCATGTTCTTAGTGAGTTACTCACCCAAGGAAAGCAGGCTTTGATGTGCCATTGGACAATGACGCCTGTTAAATAAAAACATCAGAACTATTAGTATTATTGTCAGTGCTTCAGTTGTGGTCCCTGCCTCAGTGCAGGCTAAGCAAAGCTACCCTGTCAGACTGGTTGGATTGGAATATCAGCTCATTGTTCTGTCAGTGATGTAGAGAACGACTGACGCCAGGAGGCACAACAATAATCCATCCGCAGAAGTGAAGCATTTTGAAATCAGTAAAAGAAAGTAAAGGAGCTCATGGAGTTTAAATATTTTTCTTTACATGTTTTTTGACTTCACTGCATTATCATTACAGTAAGATCACTAAAACTGACGCAGGAGTGTTTCCAGGCAGGTAAAAATGGTCACCACTTCTGAGAAGCTCACATGTCTGAATATGATCAGCTGTACTGGAAGTCAAGAAATACACATGAAGGTCAGCTGGCCTCCAGGACTGGCTGTGAGATACTCTGCTTTAGAGCACATTGTGTCCATTAGGGGGCAGACTGAGGCCATGTTCCCTGATTCCAGCCCTCCTAGTTAAACATAAAGCAACATAAAGCAGACTTTCTTGCATCTCGTAGTTCCAGCTTTATCCCATTTCTCCCACAGGCAGGGAGTCAGGTTCAACAACTATCATCTGGTACAGTACAGTGACATTCAGAAGAGTGCTAGCATAGACATAGGCAGGACGTGCACTGAATATGTTGATGTGCTGGAATCTAAAACATCACCTCCTTGTCCTCCCTCCTCCCCTGTGTGTGTGTGTGTGTGTGTGTGTGTGTGTTAGTGTGTGGATAAAGACAAAACCAGGCAGGGAGCATTTTTCTCATGTCTGATTTTTTTTATTTATTCATTTTGCACAATGGCAGCAATGCAAAGGATTTCACAAACCTTGACTTGTTCCCACAGAACAAACGTCATGCAAAGGTTTGTCTTGATACTTGTTAATGGGTTCTATTCACGTTTGGTTAGTCTGTATATCTAACATTTAGGAGCAGGAGTACAGGATGACTGCTTTAAGCTCGCTTGTTTTTTAACAACACTGTGCACCTGCAGAGCAGACATCAGGTTTCAGGTTCATCCCCAGAGGGAAACTTGACCTGCTCCTGAAGGACTGTCCCCTCAAGTTTTTTTGTTTAATATGCAGACCTTGGAGGGCATTAAGCTCTGAAAGAGCCTCAGCTTTAAAGGCATTCCCTGCCTTTCTAAAGCAGATGGACTTAATAGAGAAAAGATGGACTGGAGTGTAGGTGTGGGTTATACCGTGGTCTGTGGTGAGGGCTTCCTGAATGAGTCACCATAGTCAGGGGGAGGCAGAAGCACAGGCTCCTCTTCCTCCTCTTCTTCCTCATCCTCTTCAGACTGCTTAGAGAGATCTGCCACATTCATGCTGTACAAAGAGGATCCACACATACAGCAGGTTGTATAAGAGTAACAGTCACTGATGCCATTTATACCAAGTAACATGTTAAATGGTAAAGAAATATTGCCGTAATTACATTTATTTAAAAATGGTCTGTTACTTATTTAGAGAAAAGACTCACAGGTTTGTGATCACAGGCTCGCTGTAAGGGCGGCAATATGATGATGGAAACCAGCCTCTCCTGTAAAAACAACCACGACATCTCAAAACAGATCTGACATTTTACATGTTGTTTTTTTTTTAATCATGTTTGATAAATATAATTTATGGCTGCATAAAGTGAAAGATGCAATCTTCCTATTATTATCATCGAGAACGTGCGAGTCACTGTAGAGGTGCATTTCTGCCACCGGTGGGAGACATGCATTAAGGCTTGGTTGCTTAGAAACTGTCTAATACAGAGAAAGTCAGTCATAACTTTGAACTAGAGTGCTTTAAACCTGCGTCAGTAATAGCAAGACACAAAGAAACTGCGTTTCTCAAAACGGTAATGACAACATAATGGCTTCAGGGAGAAAAGTGTGGTCAAATCATGACAAAGGGCAAGTTTGCCCAGGTATGTGGTAGCCACATGGTTGCTCATTTCCACTCGTGCCTTTTTCAAAAAAGACTGGAACATCCACAAGTAATTACACTGAAGCCTTGAATAAGTAATGGCTTCAAAATATCTTCAATGGTGTGTTCATAACCATTACAACTGCTTTCAAATCGTGTTAAGCAGTGTAATGTAACCCAGCAAAAACATGCTCTTAAGGTGTGTATGGTAATATGATCATCTTTGACTTTACACTCATGTTCCACTAATAGCATATTATACAAAATGTTGGAGGTTGGCCTTAGACATAACTTGAGGACTACATCTTCAGGTCATCCAGGGAGTGAGGATTATTACATTTACATTTATGGCATTTGGCAGACACCCTCATCCAGAGTGACTTACATTTATCTCATTTTATATAACTGAGCAGTTGAGGGTTAAGGGCTTTGCTCAGGGGCTCAACAGGGGCAGCTTGATGGTGCTGGGGCTTGAACCCCTGACCTTCTATTCAGTAACCCAACACCTTAACCATTGAGCCACCCCTGCCCATTATTCAATCACACACTGCTTGATCTATCAGAAACAAAACATTCAATACTATTGTCTATCCAAAACTAGTAAGAGATCACACAAATTCAGGGTTCATAAACATAAAATTTTACAAACCACAGTTTTTTTGGGGGATTTTTCTTGCATTTCACTTTTATTTTTCAGAAACCTGAATGAAATGGAGCTATAAACTTTATCTGTTGTGCAGGCCAAGCTTATCAATTCACATCGCCTATGACTCACACGTTCAGTTCACACTGGTTGGGACATCGTTCATTTAATTGAGCTTCATTTTTGGGGTCTTCTCACTGTGATCAGATATATCATACTAGCACTTGTTCTAAAAACAGGTTACTACTGAATAAGCCGAATAACATTTATTAGAATGACAAAACAAGCTAAATACACATGATGCTGCTTTCTCTGCATGGGGTATAAAATGGGCATTTTATTAAAGAGGTGCTAATTAGAATGAATTGTTGAGCTTGAATTTTAGCTAGCGTTGCCACACCATTGCCTCGTCCTTAAACGCATGCAGAATGAAAAAGACCCGAGAGTGACGTTATCTAATCTTCTGTCTTCTATTATAAAATTTGTTTGTCATGCTGTACCATATCTATGGCTGATGCCTTTAAACTGTATCTGCCCTAAATATTAGAAAGAAGTTTAGCTGCTTTAACAAGATGGCAAGACTAGTTATGTACATTCATTTTGTCTTTTGCATCTTTCGGATCTTGGACGTACCACACATACCACACCGATTTCTGTACGCATTTCAGGAGCTGCTGAGGAAAAAAGTAGAACCGGTCTTTCAACTTCCTATTTTTTTTAAAACCACAAATGATGAACATAATGCATCTGAACGGGTACAACCCTGAATCTCAGAAACACTTGTTAAAAACCGGCTAACAGAGATCTACTATTCCATTTTTCCTTTATTTCAAAGAGACACACTAAGCTTATGCTGTAGTTGGACTTACTGTCCATTTTTCTCCAGTTCCCCATACAGCCAACCGTCCTTCTCTTCTTGAATCAGCAACGTGATGAATTCTCCATCGTCGAAGCTGAGCAGGGATGGGTTGTTGCCAGCTGTGTGTGGAAAAATGGTCTGCACCCGTGGCTTCCTTAAGTTCATATCACTGGACACAGATGTGGATCTGGACAGGCCAGTGCCATCAAGACTGTTTTGGTCTGTTGATTTCAGATCACAAGACATGCAACAGTTCATTGTCATTCAAATACCAATAATATAATAAAGTATAACAACAGCAGAAAACAATGCAGAGATAAGGCTGACTCAAAGAAGCTCATTCTAAAAAAAGTAATATGTTCCATAACAGTGTTGATGGATTATAGGTGGGGTATCTCTATCTTACAATAGTAAGGCTCTGGGGAAAGAGGGCTTGAAGGGATCTCCTGTGAGAACATGCTTGCCAGTGGACTGGTCTGAGCCTTCAGTGGTGGGGCTGGCGGAGGAACCATGGAGTCAGAATTCTGAAAGTAAGAAAACAGAGCAAGTTGTGACAAAACTGAAGAATTGATATGATAATTATATACATCATATTATACATAACATGGCCTAAAGTTTGTAGACAGCAGACATCCATATGGGTGTCTTCCCCAAACTGCTGCCACAAAGTCGAAAGCACACAATTGTATAGAATGTGTGCTTTAGCATTTCAATTTACCTTTACTGGAACTGAGAGGACCAAACCTGTTCCAGCATGACAATGACTTGTGGCTGAATGAGCACAAATCCCCACAGCCATGCCCTTAAATCTAGGCTTAAAGTTGTCCCAAAAGTGTGGAAGTAATTATTACAGCAAACCGAGGACTAAATCTGGACTGGAATGTTCAAAAAGAACATATGGGTTTGATGATCAGGTGTCCACAAACATTTGGCCATATACTGTTAATGTGACATGCATTAAATTGGAATCCCTCACTTTTTAAAATGTATTAAAATGGTTCAACATCCAGGGCTGCTTTTCAACAGATAAACAAGTACTATGACAAAAACAAGCACTATGGGTTGGAGAAATGTAGTGCTGAGTGAATAGCAAAATCGTTCAGGCAGGTTTTAGGTCAAAGCATGAATCTTTTAAGAAAAGTGTAGTGAACATGACATGGTATGAGGAGGAAGAATGAAGCAGCTCTGAAATCTAGAGCTAGAGCTTTAAAAATAGTTTGCAACATTAATTATGTCAATGGAAGAAACCCACAAGGAAACTTTACTTAGGATCAATGCCTGAAAGAGCCACTTCACACAATACTGTTATTCTAACATTTTCATTTTCAACAGATAACTATCTTTATGAGAAAATCCTGCTTAATCATTCTCCAGTGTAAACTCACACAGACTCACCCTGTCAAAGTGCTCCATCAGAGAAGACGACTTGGGGGTGTTGGGGCTCGGAGTGCGCATGCCCTCGATCATGGATATTATGGTGTCTGGCATCTGGAGGGCATCACTGCACTTGTTTTGCCAGCTGGGCAGCTTCAGAGAGAGGATCTCCTTTGCCTGGGAATCATGACACATGACAAAGGAACAGGCCAGACAGAAAGGTTTTAGTGGACTGGGTGCATAACACAGCCACTTCTCCATAACTCAGCATACATCATGCTGGAAATTTTGGCTAGCTTGCTTGGCTAAACTGGTTTTGTGAGAAACTAATTTTCTAGATAAATAAAAACACTATTCAAACAGCTATAGTGCAGTGACAGTATTTGCCCCTTCCCAATTTCTTCTAATTCTTCTATTTTGCTAATTTTTTTAACATTTAAATGTTTCAGATCATCAAACTACTTTTAATCTAAGATAAAGATAACACGAGTAAACACAATGCACTTTTTAAAAGATCATTCCATTTACTGAAGATAAAGATTTATTCAAAACCTATATCATCCATGTGAAAAAGTAATTGCCCCATTAGCTTCCAAATCAAGCAGTTAACTAAATTCAATGGACTGTTGTTTTTAATTTCAGTAGCCACACCCAGGCATGATTACTGCCAGACCTGTTGAATCTAAACATCACTTAAATAGAAGCTGTCTGCAATGTGAAGCAGGATAGAAGGTCTCAAAAAGCAGCACCTGATGCCACGTCTTAAAGAGATTTGTATACTGGTTTGAAACAAAGTCACTGAAATCTACCAGTCTGGAAAGTGTTACAAAGCCATTGCTGAGGCTCTGGGACTCCAGCGAATCACAGTGAGAGCCGTTACCCACAAAAGAAGAAAATGAAGTTTGAACAGTGGTGAACCTTCCCAGGAGCAGCCGGCCTACCAAAATATCACCCAGAGCCCATCAGTAACTCATCCAGGAGGTCAATAAAGAACGCAGATCAACATCTAAACACCCACAGGCCTCAGTTACCTCAGTTACAGGCAATGCACACTACTCCACAATAAGAAAGACTCAGCAAAAATGGCATCCATGGGAGCACTGTGCAAGGCTCAAAACACTGCTGACCAAAAAGAACACAAAGGCTCGTCTCACATCTGCCAAAAAACATCTAGATGACCAACAAGACTTTTGGACTCGCTTGGAAGACATGGCTCCTGTTACAACTGCTGTAAAGCTAACACTGCATTCCACCATAAGAGCACACAATACCTACTGTCAAACATGGTGGTGGTAGTGTGATGTTCTGGGGCTGCTTTGCTACTGCAGGACCTGGAAGACCTGTCATAATTGATGGAACCATGAATTCTGCTCTCTATCAGCAAATCCTGAAGTAGAATGTCCACCTGTCAGTTTGTGACCTAAAGCTCAAGCACAGTTGGGTTATATAGCAGTACAACGATCAAAGTCCTGACTCGAATCCCATTAAGATGCTGTGGAAAGACCTTAAACGGGAAGTTCATGCTCACAAACCCTCCAGTGAAGTGGGCCAAAAATCCTCCGACGCAAAGTAAAAGACTCATCACAACTTATCGCAAACATTTGACTGCAGAGGGTGGCACAACAGACATTAGGTTTCGCAGGGAAATTGCTTTTTCACATGGGTGATACAGGTTTTGAATCAATCTTTATCTTCAGTAAATGAAATGATCAATTTAAAACATTTAAAAAAAATTTGTTTACTCGTGTTGTCTTTATCTTATATTAAAATGAGTTCGATGATCTGAAACATTTCAGCGTGACAAATTAGCAGAAATAGAAGAAATTGGGAAGGGGGCAAATACTAGATTCCTTAAAGTTTAATATTGTAATGATTTCAAAACTGTGAGGAAAACGTATATAAATGGTTACATTTGGTACAAAGATGAACACACAGTACTGTAATGTCTATTAGACAAGCACAATATTGGTTGTTGACACAGACCTAAACTCATTCCAATGGAAAAACTAAAGTTATTTCGACAGAACATCAAAGCTCTGTTTTAAAACCACATTCATTTATGTTTCATCATCTGAGGAAAGGCCAAAGTCAATGTAAATCTATCCCACATGCATTATAAAGCATAACTTGGTTACTTTGTCATGAAACTCTGCCATCTGATAGGAGAAGGTGCAGTGTTTGTCCACCAGGAAGCAGAACCTCCTCTTCTCCTCCAGCAGGGCCTCCCTGCAGCCTTCTGCTATGAACGCTTGCATGTCTGTCTGCCGCGAAGAAATCGTCTCCATGTACTAAAGACCAAAATATGTTATGTTATATTACTCATTTTGCCAGTCACACACTGTTAGAATGCTGTGGCAGGAAGTTGGATGTGGAACAAATTAAAAAACTGGACTATGATCTATAATAGTGCCATTAACAGGGATAAGCATCAGTATGTTTAACAAGTTGCATCTCTCAGTGCCCAATACCAACACAGTCATGACTCAGTGAGTAATGATGTCTGTTGACGAAAACATCCACCACCCACTATGACTAAGAACAAACTCACTAAAGTTAAGCAGCAGAAAAGCTAACCTCCACTGTTCACAGGATTCCCTTTCCTATTATCTTACTGTGGCCATAGTTGTCATAGTGACCATGCAAGTGGGCTCTCTCTGGTGTCGATTTCAGCCCCTCGTCACAAACTTTTACCTCATCTATACATGAGGGAGACGCACACTATTGACCTCTGCTCTCTCTTTGCTCTGATCAGCCAGAAATACTTTGACATTCTGCAAATATTAATGAGGTGTGGGTTGGCTATGTATAAAAACTATTAATAATCAAACTCAAAATAAACTTTTCAGTCTTGCAGAACAGATGCCCAGAGGGCTAAAAGAATGTTGAAATACAGTAAACCAACAAACTTTACTTGAATCTCTCAAGTTATGTCTTTACTAAATTTAGAAACACTTTCTGCAGTTCTTACACTAAAAGTAGAAGCGCACTCTACAACAGCTGAATCTCGTCAGCTTCTTTACTGACGTCATTTATGTTGCCCGAGGGCAGTCAGCACTCCTTTAGAGAACAAAACCGCCCATGCCACACTTCACAGAGTTCTGAAGTAACACTGCAAATCATGCCACGGATGGTTTTTTTAAAACACAACTGTAATGCTTTAGATGGAGGTACACCTCATCCAGATCCGAGTACAGCATCTAATTACAACACTCACTGAACGCAATGAATTCAACACAAGGTCATTCACCGTGTCATTCAACACAATGACAAGTCCTCTATTACTGAGTGGAGCACATATGTTTTATAATGAAAGTAGTAATGAGTAATAAATATCCAGATGCATTGTGAACATAATGTCACATCCCAAGCAGTGAAATCTTTAAAAATATGAGAACATTACTGAATAGAAAGTGCTTGGTAAATGAAAATCCAGCAGCATAATTGAGTCATCAGAGTAATTACTAAACATAATTACTAGTGAGAAGGTGTATACTTGAACAGGAACAAAAGATATCAACACTTCCTTTAAGAAGGTATAAGCTAGTCATACTGTGCAGGGAAAGGGCCTACCGAGGATAAAAAAAAGAAACAAAACTTCAAACATTAAAAACAAAATATGAAAAAGCTGACCTCATTTTGTTTGATGTCATACTTGCTGAAAGGCTTCCCCTGCCTTTTTCGGTGCAATTTCTTCAGATCTGCATGCGTTTTGTCCAGTGAGTCTTGCCGCTTTTTGTGCTCTGTCTGGTATCTTTTGAAAGTGGCCTGAAATTTTTTAAAAAAAAAGAAGAAAAAAAACACAGAAAATTGTTTTATTTATATATACAAAATCCTGTAATCCTTCATCAGTGCTCACAGGATGCTGCCTACAGGATGCTGGTGACTGGACTCTTTTGGTTGGTGGACTATTTTCAGTCCAGCAGTGACACTGAGGTGTTTAAAAACTCCAGCAGCACTGCTGTGTCTAATCC
>JAOVVG010000054.1:15502850-15514160 GCA_028566375.1 Leptodoras nelsoni | reverse complement strand
GCTCCCAGACTTTTGAAGCCCACTGTGTATTTCAGTTGGTCTTGATTCGAGGACAGTGTTCAATACTTCACCCTGTTTTATAGAGTTTTAATTAAAAACTTTTTTAGGGCCGTGGTTTCCGTGGTTCTGACATTACACCGCTTTTGCCTTTCTCTGCATCCCTGAAGCTCGATGGGATTCATGCCCACATTTGCCCTCACCACTTGTGACGATGCCCTTCGGGGTGATGGTGACTCTGAAGGGCACTGCTGAATCGCAGCGGCTTATTAAATACATAGCGCTGAATAATTAAGTCAGTAGCAATTTGTAAAATCTCTGCGATCAGCAAAACTTTCCCTAGCCTCAGCAGCGCTTAATATAATCATTGCATGTTCACTCTCTGTAAATATTAACAGGGGATTTGATAAAGAAGTGGTGCTGTCAGACGGAGGCTTTTGAACACTTGACTGGGCAAAGGAATAGCCACACACACTGTACCCAACTTGGAGTGTGTGTGTGAGAGTGTGTGTGTGTGAGAGTGTGTGTGTGAGAGTGTGTGAGTGTGTGTAGCTGCACATGGTGAATGTCCAAAACGAAGTGAATGCTTCAGTGGATGTGGGCTCCCCTGGTTCCCATCGCAATCAAGCTCAATCCTGTTGCATGCCACATGCTCATTATATGTTCTTCTTATAAGTGGTTGCCCTGGGAAACATTTCACGTTGGTCCATACTTGGAGACGTGTGCGTGGGCTGGTGGTAATAGCTGAGGCTTTAAGCCACGCTGCGAAGTTTCCTCTCAACTGTTTTTAGTCCCCTATAAAGTCCTTTTTATGAGCTCGGCTACTGGTCTGTTCTAAAAGCAGCTCGGTAACCAAGTTGAGGAAGTCATAATCACGGAGAAAGGCTCTCAGACGTGCAGAGTGGCTGATGAAAGAAAAGACTGGACTCTTGTCTGCTAATATTTGTAAGATGCTAGTTTCCTTGCCAGGATTTACCATGCACATGCTTTCCTAAGACACTGAAATCATATTTATTTTATAGACCTTCATGCCCATGTCATATTAAATTTATTGCTGCATATCTCCAGTCCTTGCTCTTTTTTTTTTTTTTTTTTGCTCTTTGTTTTCCATTTTCCGCGTTGAGTCATTTAACCCCTTTGTATTGATTCTTTATCACTTCTTATATGACGACTCATATATGCAAAGATGTCCATCATACGGGCTCACCAAAGAAAAAGTCTTTTGATCTTCATCAGTCCGTGATTTATTCCCCTAACTCTCTCTATATCTGCAGATCTGAGGAAGCCAATAAAGCCTTCTCAGCAGCTGTGCAGATGCATGATGTGCTAGTGAAGGCTTGGGCCATGTGGGGCGATTACCTGGAGAACATCTTTGTGAAAGACCGTCAGTTGCACCTGGGTGTGTCAGCGATCACATGCTACCTCCATGCTTGCCGGCATCAGAACGAGAGCAAGTCGCGCAAGTACCTAGCCAAGGTAAGAACCCGTGCTTTACAGCAGCCTTCGCTTTCCTTAGCTTGACTGGCTGTACCTGTATATTTTTATAAAGGCATTGTATAGCTACAACACTGTCTAGTGCTGAACAGAATCATAAGGAGCTTCTCTGATTGCCTGTTTCTCTTGGTCTGTTACATGGATACATGCTTATTCTCAATTTGGACTCCTGGAGCTGCACACTGTGAAACCCTTTAACAATTACTGCCACCCCCGCAGGCCCTGGCTGGATCTCCCCCCACCATCTTAGAGGTTAAAAGCTTAATTCCACCCCTGTCAGTCCAATCTAAGCAGCCCTGTGCAGCCCGACCCCCTCCTTCCCACCACCACAGTGATGCTTCAGTCGATCAATAAACACTGTGTGATCTGCTACCAGCAGGTCGGGAGGAGAAAGGCCACATTCCCATTTATATAAGCAACGTTCCCTTTTCCATCAGCCTTGAACCTATATAGTGCCCATCAGCTGATGCTTGATGCTTTTGATGCTTGATGTCTTTTTTAGCGCTGCAAGTATTCTAGTGATCATCTGATAATCTAACTACTGGATGTCATGGTCAGAAAGCAGGGATAAATCAGCCCTACCCGCTCCCCCTAACTCCATCTCTTAAGCATTAGAGGTGGATACTCCGTTATTGACCAGGGATAATGTGTGCAATTATATTATTAGAGCTGATGTTTAGTTTTGTATGAACATTGCACATATGGTGCTGTGCTCTCGGGTGCACCCTCGCTCCAGTCGTTGGGGGGGTATTTATTTATCCAGTGGGCTGACACACCGTGAGGGCGTTTGATTATAGAGAGTACTACCATCCGATTGTGTACTACACAGAGCCGCTGACGCAGTTTAGAGATGATAAATGAGAATAGATGGCCAGTGATTATCAGTAATTACCCACAAGCTGTGTGGCCTTGGTGGCCCATCGCGGGGTTAATGTCTCCATCAGCGCCTCCAGGGAATGAGGCTCACCTGCCATCAGACAACACCCACCCCACCCCCCAGCCCCACCAGACACCCCTTCCATAAGCGTCTAACAAGCAAGCGGAGTGTGATGGCGATGATATGATTTCACAAACCATTAAGCCTGTTTTGTACGGCTGAGCGGGTGTCAAATTCACACGAGTGAGAATTGCATATTTGGATTGTTATGTGGACAAGATCAGACCAGTGTTGTGTGGATGAATCTGATACGCCAAGTATATATGGACATGTAAATTGCTATTCATTAGACAGATAGCCGTTTCCTCACTTAGAATACCATCAGACACTTGTTTTAGGATATGATGTTATCAACACTTGGCCTTTTTTTTTTCCAGGTATTGTGGCTGCTGAGTTTTGATGATAAGAACACGCTGGCAGATGCTGTGGATAAGTATTGCATCGGTGTGCCGCCAATCCAGTGGCTCGCCTGGATCCCTCAGCTCCTCACCTGCCTGGTGGGCTCTGAAGGCAAACCTCTTCTCAACCTCATCAGCCAGGTGTGTACCTCCATTATCCTGCTCTTTATTACAGTGCCGATGTGGCCCAGGGTGCGTTTGTATTGTTTGTTGGCAGACACAGGCAAGAGCTTGGCACGATCGCTTGTCATGTTCAATAAAACTGAACAAGAAACGTTCTGGTGTGTTGTCTCGTGTGTAGATGTTTCGACTCGGTGGTGTTGTCTAGCCCCGTGAACCTGAGCTTCAGCGAACTAATCACAGTCGGTCCCTTTTCTTCTTGGCGTCCTGTAAATTTAGTTTATCGGGTTTTATCTCGCCGCCTTCGTTCCTCCTCTTTCATTATGTATGCGCCGCATTAATGTTGAGTTAATATCAAACACCCAGGACACGCAGGAACAAAGCAAATTAAATGATGGTCTAATTTCCCTTGCTTGATGGAGTTTTATTTGTGAGCCTTTTAAAAGCACCTTCACTTCAAAGAGCAGGCAGCGGCTTCCATGTGAGCTTTTAACTTAACCCTAAACCTCCTTTCCTCTTTTCTCTTCTCTCTTTAGATGTTTAGAATGCAGCCGGGCCTCTCTCCTTTCTCGTGCTGATATGCAAGCGCAAGTCCTCTTAATCTCCCGACTTCGCCCCAAATGCTCTCCCACATTCAAGATGCTTTACTGGGAGATTAAAGCCACTAAAACCAATAATCACCCAGAGAAACAGAAATGTTCTCGTTCTGCAGTCTCAATTAACATGGCTGTCTAGGCTAGTCCGACGGAGGACGTTTAGAGTTTGATCTTAAGAGCATGACTGCTTGGTGCTGACTGAAAGGTGAATGCAGAAGCTCTGCGCATTGTGAAGTGAAGTCTCCAGTCAATGGAGCACCTTAATCTCAGGTGCTGAATTATTTAGCTTTACTTCAGTTGGCAGGACGTTTTTAAACGTTTGCTGAAAAATTGATGAAGGTGAGCTATGAAGTATTCACAGATGAAACAAGCAAAAGGGAACCCAACACCTTGCTGTACACTCGCATGGCGCATACGCCTTTCATAATACGGCGAGCAGTGTCTCTGATTATTGAGGCGTTCTTTTTTCTTTCTTCCTTTTTAATTTTTAATGCGCTACTTACCAAGCTCTTAAAGGCAGATCTTCTCGGTACTTATTGGTTATTTTCATATAAAGGCTTTTCCATCCAGTGAGGTGTCTTTTTACACCTAGCTTAGCACTCGCCCCTGTGGTCTGCTTCGTCGCGGATCCGGTGTCCACTCTAATGGCTGTTTGTCCAGGAGCGACACGAGGACAAGAGGGGGCTGCTGGAGGAAAAGCACTCCTCCTGGTAGCTAGAGTCTCACCCTAACAGAATATCTAACATTCATCCTGTGTTCATACACCATCATATTGCTCGTCGGGTATCGATTCTGTGTGAGCTGAGGTTCCCTGAAAGTGCTTTGAAGCAGCACAAAGACAAAATGTGTGTGATCTGGGGAGGCTGGGGATTTTTATTTTTATGTCTGTAGTTAGAGCTGGGAATAGGATAAGCAAGTGGAAAATGCTGCTGATCATCAAGGTGTGAAGTAAAATTGTTTCATGACCTTGAGCTCTGATTACACACAGATATTGTTCTTAGTCGGTTTAGTGTAAATGGCTGAGTAGGGTTTTGATGAATTGGCTTTGCTCTCCGAGCGCTCTTCGAGGCTGTTCAAGGGCACTGCAGATCTCAAAGGGAGAGGCCCTGTCCAGACATGACGAGCTTTTACAAAATGTCATATTGAGCCATGGTTTTAATCTGCCCTTGACGTTTGTCCATTTTTATTGCTTCTCTTCGCTGCGGTTTCATTTCAAAATCCCATGCTATCGCACAGCAGTTTGAAGACATGCCAGCGACGTGCTACTTCAGCGCGGCCCTGCAGGGACCATCTTAAGTGTAATCTGCTCCTGTGTCTTTCAGGTGGGACGTGTCTACCCTCAGGCTGTGTACTTTCCCATCCGAACTCTGTATCTGACACTGAAGATCGAACAGCGGGAGCGTTACAAGAGCGGTGAGTTAGACTTTCCGTAGCTCCTTTCTTGCTAGCTCCTTTCCTTTCATGACAAATATTTACGTTCATATTTTTATCATTATGTATGCTCATAGTAGTTAGATGTAAAAAGTAATTTACACACTGCTGTACGTCTTTTTAAAATATACTATTACTACAGCATCATGAATATTTACAGTAGTTTTGTGTGCATATGATATTACTGATTTTCTGCTTGTGCGTGCGTGTCTCCTTAGACTCTGGACAGCAGCAGCCGAGCTCAGTGGGAGCTCAGAGCCACTCTGCATCAGATCCAGGCCCCATCCGGGCCACGGCACCCATGTGGCGCTGCAGCCGCATCATGCACATGCAGCGAGAACTGCACCCCACACTGCTCTCATCTCTGGAGGGCATCGTGGACCAGATGGTGTGGTTCCGAGAGAACTGGCATGAGGAGGTAGGCTACACCACCAGCTGTGCTTTGCGCTTGGTCCCAAGAGAGCTTGATGGCTGTTTGAGCTGAGTGCAAAGACATGATTGATGCATGATGCACACAGTGGCTTTCTGCATGTAGCTGCATGTAACTGAAGAGCCATTTAGCACCGATGTGTTTTTGAATTGGATCACAATAGGCCCATTCAACATCTCTATTTAAAAGGAGTGTTTTTTTTTCAGTTTTTCTGTATATTGGTGATATGGTGTCCTGTTAGAAAAATAATCCGCAGTGGGTGGTGGGATCGGGTTCACTGCAAATCAGAGCTGCTGTTACACCTTGAAGTGGATTATTTTTTATTAAAGCTTTAAGGTTATTAACGCCTTTATAGTTGTCTCTACCCAGGTGTCTTCAGAGACTCTGTAGTTGTTCAGATGAAAGCTGACACAGGTACTGATGCAGGGCTCAGTGAGGCTGAAAAGTGGTTTTGCAGTGCTGGGGAGGTTTTTGCTCTCATGCTAATTGGGCTGCGGTGAACAGAGAGGTGTGATTGATGGCTGTGGAGAGCGAGAGGGACTGGGCACTGGGAGATGGGCAGCCTGTGAAAGCAGCAGATGCACTGATGTGCAGAGGCTGGACAGAGACAATGGAAGGTGACTGTGAACACATTGACCTGAGGGACGGACCTCCGCAGCTGGCACATTATGGGATTAAGCGAGTGTCGGATCAAGGGAAAGTTTAGTATCATGTCTGTAATGTGGAAATATGTTAGAATATCTATCTGTCTATATACAGTATATCTATATTTCTATATCTATCTATCTATCTATATATATATAAAGGTTTGTCTTGCACTAAAAATGATAGTGATGAAGACTAAAATTGGCCTGTTCAGACGTGGTCCGCTCACCGCTTACTCTCATCCTCAGGTACTGCGGCAGCTCCAGCAAGGCTTGGCCAAGTGCCACTCTGTGGCGTTCGAGAAGAGTGGCGCAGTGTCAGATGCGAAGATTACACCCCACACTCTGAACTTTGTGAAGAAGCTGGTGAGCACCTTTGGAGTAGGCTTGGAGAACGTCTCCAACGTTTCCACCATGTTCTCCAGTGCCGCCTCTGAGTCTCTGGCTCGCCGAGCCCAGGCCACTGCCCAGGACCCTGTGTTCCAGAAGATGAAGGGCCAGTTTACTACAGGTCAGCACACACACACACACACACACACACACACACACACACAGCTATTCATTGGTTGTGTTTTGCAAAAGCAGAGTGGTTCCTTTTATTTTAAACATTCACTGAATAACAATTGATTTGAATAACAATACTCAGAGATATTTCTTAACTCTATTTTCATTATTGTTAGAGATGCCCTCTAACTGCCATCACAAACAACACAGCCTAGATTCTTTCTTTTATATGTAGTGTTAGTAATGTCAAAATGGTGGTAATTCTGTTAAGTGTTTATTTTGAATAATATTTTCCCCGTACAGTACCCGTCATATACGCATACAGGTACCAGAAAAACTGGTATAGCATTTTATACTTGGTAGGATATTGGTGGGAACGTTGCACAGTCCTCACGCTGATGCTTGATGCTGGTCACGTTCACCTAGAGTCTTTTTACAGCCATTCTGCTCACATAAGGTATATGTTTTGCTGGAATTCTTGTCACGGTACACCCTTGAAATGTTCATACATGAAAATCCAAACTTTGCTTTCTACTTCAGAAATGCTCTGATCATTATAACTTGCCTTTCTCACAGTGGAACCAGCTCTAGAAGCTTCCATAAGTCTATCGCTTTATATACACACTGACGGACCTAACCAGTGATGTGCATAGGTGGTGTTGCTATATGTTTTCCATAGGCTCCAGTACCATTTTTTCTGGTATTTCAGTGTATGTCTGACCTACATCTATTTTTGCCAGCTAGGCCATGTGGGGTTTCGCTGAACTGCATATCAACAAATGAGCATGTGAAATATGTCTGTCCACAGTTTAGGGATCAGGGGTACATGCACCGCGTGAATCGTTTATATGAATAATTTATAGGCTAGTTTATACAAAAATGTTGGTCACTCTGTGTACCCGTTTTCATACCCTTACCCTATAATAAGCCTAGGAATCAGATTCTCTGCATGTATTCTGTTCATCTGGAATCTTTAATCTTAACTAGAAAGAAAAAAAACCTCGTCAATCTTTGGATTGAAACACTTGAGAATAGACCGCATTAAGCCGAAAAATATATAACGTCTGTCAAGTACTACACTTCGCTAGTTGATTGATTATCTGTGTGCTTACTCTGTCTGAGAACTTTCTATTAGTGATAATCATATCGCACATAGAGGAAAGTCTCGTGTCATGTGACTGTAGGGAAAGGGTAATACTAATAGCTCCTATTGATTACCTTTTTGTTCTGGGCACATCTGCTAGTGATCTTGGATATGCAGTGTATACTGATACATAATCCTTTTTTAATAGGCTGGATATAAATTTTGGTCGACTCAGTTCCTGTGTGTGTGTTGGGTGGGATAGCACTTTATGATCTTTAAGCATCTGGTCCACACAGGAGCTCCTGTGCTGCATTAACCACACCTGGATCAGGAGATAATTTGGGCTATGAACCATATGATTATGTTTATAAGTTGTGGCAGGATGATTATACGATGCTGGGTGGGTTCAGTAACTGTTAATTACGTAGGTATTAATTCAGCATTTTTCTTAATTCAGCGTTTCACGTCAGTGCCTCGGTGCTCGGAAGATGACTTTTTTTTTTTTTTTTTTTTTTTTTTTTTTTTTTTGTAATGTCTGCATATTATAGATATATTCATGGTTGATGAATTAATAAAACAGCCTTGTAATAGTGATGTATTAGTGGCAATCACTTCTTTGTGGCAAGACAAAATCATTTTACACTTTACTTAGAATTCCTGAATGACATCAGAACATATTATATAACCCTCCCAGTTCCCCCCATTTGACCTGGCAGAAGGACAAGCATGGTGGGAAATGAGTTAAATGCCCATTTAAATTCCCCCGTGTCCTATAAAGCCTCTCTTTTGGAAAACGAAGCTCATATCTGTCCAGCTCACTCTCCTGTTTTCCTCTGTCCAGCTCTCCTCAAGCCTGTGGATTTGTGAAAATTCCAACTACAGTTAAAGCAGAGTGCTACCGTGCGTGCGTGCGTGCGTGCATGTGTGTGCGTGCTCACGCTCACAGGGCTCCTGGGGGACTATAAGAGGGTGTAAAGCAGATGTGGTGGTGCCAGCTGTTCCTTTGTAGTGAGGCAGCACAACATTACTCACATTCTTTCTCCCACCACTCTATGCAGCATACTTTAGTCCTCAAATGGATAGAAAATATAATTTTATTCATGAGCATACACACGCTTACACCACCCTTAATTTGCCAGGAAAAGTCCATTTAATCTGCGCCTAGCCAAACCATTTGCCTTATTTATAGCGGGCGGCTGCCACTGCTGCATACCTGATGCATTTCTATTACTTTTTCTCATCTCTTCCTCCAGAATCTTCTTGTCTTCTCCATTTCCCGATCCAATCCTTCATATGCCGATAAAAAGAAATCTGGCCTCTGCTGCTTTTTGAGTTTCCTGTTCACTTACACTGTGGGCAAAGTAATGCTGCACAATAAGTCTGATGCTATGAAATATGTATTGCTCTAGTCAAGCCATAACCTCGCACAGGTATGGAACGGGGGCTGCTGGAAATCCCTGCATTACTGGGCTCGGCTCGCGCTTCCGATTGGCCTGCAGGAGCCAGGCTGTGTTCCCCTCGTGTGGTCCTGTGATGGAATATAAAGCAGAGAGCTTGTGCACACGGTGAGGCACAAGCATTCTGGACCCATTTCTAGCACTTGGCCACTTCTGCACTTTGGCTGTTATTAGGTGGAGAAAACTTCTTCTTTACATGGTTTGGTGTCGACGGGTCAGAGAGCAGCGTGTTTGTTTCCATGATGCTGTGCGCTGCAATACCCTGAAGAGCAGAGCAGATCTGGGGGCATGCTCCGGAGCCGTAATCGTGCTTTACAGTGTGTCTGCGCATACACACACACGCGCACAAACACACTGTAGCAAGCCTCTCGAAGGCAACAATGTTTATCAGCAAGCAACTTGCTCTACCCACACAGTATGAATTGTGCCTTCTTGAAGAGACTTCCCACAAGTGCTCCTGAGAATCTCAGTCCACTACATTATCACTAGATTATCTGCATTTGGCATCCATTTGTAAAGATCTGTGATTTTTTAGGATTTTAAATGATAGTTTCCAAAGCTTTCCTGACATTGCACCTGTTACTAAATGGGAAAACACCAGGCTCTGTAAACGTGGGAGAAAACAAATGATGATGATGATGATGATGAAGGCTTCTCTTTTCACTGTTATTCAGGTGTTCTAGTCTAGAGAGCACGCACTTGTGGGGGGAAAAAAAGGGGAGGGGCTTTCCTTTCCCACATGGTGAGAACATGAGCTGAATGGGATGCTGATCCAGCACAGGGCACCATACACACATTCTCACATTCACACCCAGGGCAATTTAGAGTAGTCCTTTCACCAAACAGCACGTTTCAGGAGTAGGAAGGAGACCGAAGTACGTGGATAAAACGCACACAGGCTCCGTCCACACTAATGTCCACCTTCTGATGTCCTTTACGATTTGAGCTGAACATGTAATCACTTTGCTTCCCTCTCCATGCCTGCTGATGTTATCTGTAGCCTCGTATCACAAGAGGAACATGGGAGAGAGTAGAGCGCAGCACAGCACTTCTTATTCCTGATCCCTAGATAAAACATCTCTCTTTCTCTTCCCCCTTTCTCACCTGTCGCTGTTCGTCTTCCTGCTTCGCAGTCTTTTTTTTTTTTTTTTTTACACAATCCATCTCTCCTTGGTCTTATCGTTGTCTCAGTCGTTCTGTCATGTCTCTGTTTGCTGGTGCAGATTTCGACTTCAGCGTACCCGGCTCTATGAAGCTGCACAATCTCATCTCTAAACTGAAGAAATGGATTAAGATTTTGGAAGCCAAGACCAAACAGCTGCCAAAGTTCTTCTTGATTGAGGAGAAATGCCGTTTCCTTAGCAACTTCTCAGCCCAGACAGCCGAAGTGGAGATCCCAGGAGAATTCCTCATGCCAAAGCCCACACACTACTACATCAAGATAGCGAGGTAAAGAAACATAAACCCCTCCATATACACACACACGCTTGCACTACCTACTCATTTGGAAAGATATTTTGAGGTACTACTTTATTACCTGGAGCTGTAACAATGCCCCATGCAATGATTACCCCATGCAGTGATGTTCTCATCCTCAGGTTCATGCCCCGGGTAGAGATCGTTCAGAAGCACAACACTGCTGCCCGTCGCCTGTATATCCGTGGGCACAATGGAAAGATTTACCCATATTTGGTGATGAATGACGCCTGTCTGACAGAGTCACGCAGAGAGGAGCGGGTACTGCAGCTACTGCGCCTGCTCAACCCCTGCCTGGAGAAGAGGAAGGAGACCACCAAGAGACATCTCTTCTTTACAGGTACCAGCCACGCATTTCCTCATGGTACATCCTAATCGCAGGCTGCTTTAATACGCAATTACGAGACGATGGTTTCAACAATGACAAAGCATCACTAATGTAAAATCACACGCAGGTCTAGATTTAAAAATATAATCTCTAAGCCAAGCATGCTAACCTGAACTCAGCTGCTAGGCAAGGGCCATCTTAAATGTTTTTAGAAGTGGAAGACCAGAGATATACAGTACAGGCCAAAAGTTTGGACACACCTTCTCACTCAATGCGTTTTCTTTATTTACATGACTATTTGCATTGTTGATTCTCACTGAAGGCATCAAAACTACAATCATAATATAATTCATATTATACAATAATCATAATATGAATTTTAACAGTTGTCCAATAGGGCTGTCGGCTGTGTAG
>JAOVVG010000054.1:15457251-15467373 GCA_028566375.1 Leptodoras nelsoni | reverse complement strand
CGATCCCTGGGTGGGGCGGTCTGGGTCCTTTCTGTGTGGAGTCTGCATGTCCTCCCCGTGCCCGCGTGGGTTTTCTCCGGGTACTCCGGTTTCCTCCCCCCGGTTTCCAAAGACATGCATGTTAGGTTGAATGGCATCTCTAAAGTGGCCCTAGTGTGTGAGTGTGTGCGCGAGTGTGTGTGAGTGTGTCCTACGATGGTTTGGCGCACTGTCTAGGGTTGTTCATGCCTTGCGCCCTATGTGGCCGGCTAGGCACCAGCTCCCCCGTGAATGAATAAATGAATGAATGAATGAAGTTCTCACATCTAAAACACAAGTACAGATTTTATTTTACAAATTCATATCAGGTCCTACATGTGCTCAAGTTTTGTGACATAATTACCTCCATAGACAAGAGAGTGTGTGTGTGTGTGTGTGTGTGTGTGAGTGTGTGTATAAAGCCCTGGGTTTCATCCTGGACCTGTGTGCAAGTGCTAAATTGACAGTCAGTAGTAATTACTGATCATGGCTCTGATAGCCGAGCAGATTAAAGCCCAGATTGTTTTCAATCTATTGCCTCTGTGCACATATGCCTAGTCCCATCAGATCTGGAGGAACGCCAGATAATTGGACTTGCTGGTTCTTTGCTACGTTGTACATTTCTAAGATGGAATCATTGGTATTGGGACAGTCAACTCCCTCTTCAAATCTGCCGTGTCATTTTTTCATGGCCTAAAGATATAAATGGCTTCTGGAAGGGTTTTGTGTGTGTGTGTGTGTGTGTGTGTGTGTGTGTGTGTGTGTGTGTGTGTGTTTTCTTTCATTGTGTCGAATTATGACTTTGATTATGGGTTAGAGGTGACATGATGGAAAGTGAATTGAAACACACATAGACACACACACAGACACACACATGTTTGTCTTATTATCTTTGTGAGAGCCTTCAGTGGCATCAGGCTGGTTACATTATCACATATTATGAAGACGCTGGAGCAGCTGCTCCTCCTCCTCAGACCCTAGGTTTGACAAGCACTGATCCCCTGCAGCTTGCCTACCAGAAGGTGAGTGTAGAAGATGCCATCTTCTACCTCTTCCACCAGGCTTACACTAACCTGGACAAGAGAAAAGGTGCTGTGAATGTCATGCTTTTTTATTTCTCTAGTGACTTCAACACCATAACAGTACAGCTCTTCTTATAATCTGGCCTGGATGCAAGTGGACCCACAACTTGTAACCTGGATCGCTGATTACCTCTCTGGCAGAGCACAGTCTGTCAGGCTGAGTAACTGTACATCAGAGACTCTGGTTAGAAGCACAAACGCAGCACAACTTTCCTCTTTTTCTTTTCACCCTGTACACATCAGATTTTAAGTACAAGTCAGAGACATGTAGAAGTTTGTGGATGAAAGTGCCATTGTGGGGTGTACCAGGAGTGTACAGGGGTCTGGTGAAAAACTTGGAAGATTGCAGTCAAACCACCTGCAGTTGAATGCTTCCAAGATCAAGGAGATGATGGTGGATAGCGTAGGTCTGGGCCACTCCTGCAGCCAGTCTCCACTGAGGGGACTGATGTAGAGGTGGTCCTATAGGACCTATAGGTGCCCTGAGGTGCAGCTGGATAACAAAATGGACTGGTTGGAGAACACCAACATTCTATACATAGAATCAGCTCTGTTTCTTGAGGAGACTGGGGTCCTTTAACATCTGGTAAAAACCCCCCAAATCTTCTATTTTTACCAGTCCCTTTTTTATGCCGTGGTGCTGGGGAGGTAGCAATTATAGGACAGACTCTATGTGGCTGGATGAGCTTGTCAGGAGAAATGGTTTTGCATGAATGTTTGGCATGGAGCTGGACGCTATGGTGACAGTGGCAGAGAGAAAAACCCTGTGCAAACTGCTGCCTATCATGGACAAGGTCAGTCAACCACTGCATACTTCCATAATGATGCAGAGGGCTATGTTCCTTTGTCTCCAGAGCCATTAGGCTCTTCAGCTCTTCCCAGAGGTGTCAGGGGGAGGCTGAGTGTGAACACTGTCTCTGTTCTATTTCATTGGCAGTATCTGTGCTTATTATGATTCACCTTAACTCACTATATTTTACCACGTTTTACACCGTGGTATTATTTATCAATAATATTAGTTTCAACAATCTGCATATTTAGCAATAAGGTATTGATAAACATAGGACAGATATGCAATAGAACACCACAGGACCCTAGGTCTTTCTATTGACGTAATTATTACTGCAGCCAATTAATGCTAACCCTAATCCTAACCCTAACCTTAACCTCAGCAACTTTGAAAACTTGAAAAAACTTGTGCAACAAGATGTGTTAAAATCTACAAATCTACAACAACAAAAACATTTCCTTGTGGAAACCAAATATCAGGTCAACAATATCAGACATTCCATCCAAAGATATAAAAACATGTTCTCTCTCTCTTTCTCTCTCTCTCTCTCTCTCTCTCTCTCTCTCTCTCACACACACACACACACACACACACACAGAGCAGAATTGTCCCACACAAATAATAGATGAATAACAACACTCAAGTGATGTGACACTGTCTTTTTCTAAATAAACCACTATCCTCACGTCTCCTAAAAGAACGCTTTGAGACACCATCACTGTGCTCTTCAGCAGGTTCTGAATGACTGTGTGGCATTGTATCGAGTTAGAATGGGGCAGGAAGAGTGATGGGGTATTGCCAAGAGGCAGCAGATGCCAGCAAAGTGTCATGGCCTCCCAACTTACATCACTGACAGCATGAAATAGAACACTACACCTCAAGGGGAACAGGAAGGCAGGAAATTGAGAGCGAGTAGGACCTCCCAATGGGTATAAGACTTTAGCACACATTGAGTGAATATGTAATTAGTTACGTCAAAATCAAATCATTGCACCCAATTCTACTATATTAACATACGTTTTCCCACTCTGTGTAGGGGCACAAGAAAGAAAACAAATGTGTCATTAATTGACATTCCTAGTTTCATTTCTGGCAGACAGATTCGTTATTTTTCTTTATTCAAAGAGCACATAAAATCTATAAAAGTGTTTATTCATGTTTTCAGAGCTTGAGCACCTCAGCATGCTGCATCACGTTTTAAAAGATGTGTGTCTTTTAAAATGTTTCTCCAAACCACATGGTGCCGCATTACTCAATAAAATCTAGCGTGCAGCTCAAAGCAGTGTGCATATTTACCTCCGCCATTAACACTTGTAATTTCTGCTTATCCTGATGCACTGACATATTTTCCAGTGACTCAGGCTTGCCGGAATGCTCTCTGGAATACGTGGCTAATGAAATAATGAGCTTGCTTTGCGATCAGCTCTCTGACTGCACTGAGAACATGGTGCCTCAGGGGCTCATTAAAATATTTTTATATAAACAATAATTCATGCAACCACTTAATCAAAGCATGTGTGGATGTGCTTATTAACATGTGTGAGGCTGAGATATGTTCAATTACTGTACACTAAGATGGTGTCAAATGTGCTAAATGAGCTTGAATATGTACGGAGAAACAGCTCATGTTTACAAAATCACGGCCTGCATATATTACGCCTGTGTAATGAATATGTAAATACGCTGTAACTCTGTGAGCCACTGTTGGCTTTCAGCAGCAGGCTATCATGTGTACATGCTACATTGATTCTAATGAAGGGCGAAGAAAAGATTGGTTTATATTAAAATACAATGTCATCAACTCCTTTGGCTGATGACTCATCCAGTCTGACTTACAACTGAGGCAGGACGCAGCAAAGCAGGTGATGGTTATGGTCTTGGTTGAAGGTTGATGGTTTTGCTCAAGGATCCACCCATGTCAGGGATTTAAACTCACAGCCTTCTGATCTGTACCTCAATGACTTAGCCACCACTTCCTTCAGCACACTTTACAGATGAATTAACTCACAAAAACATTACCTGCATATAACCTTAAACTAGAGTTTGCGTTCGCCTAAACATGAGGCGGACAAAAATATTTTCAGATGCTGACACCAAGAGACGTTTATCATTCTCCCACATAAACTGTTAGACATCCCACAATGCATTGCGTTTCCTGTTACTGTAAACCCACACACTGCTCTAACTGCCTACAGTCCAATCCTGTAAACGAATAAATCGTAATCCAAATAAACACAGTACAACTACAGCATTCTTTAACAGTGTGTGCATAAGAAGAACACAACTTATGTTAAATGTATTTGTGAAAGATAAAAACTGCTGTAATCGCTGAGATCTCACCCCAGATATTTTTAGAAAATGGAACTTACAGCATTCATTGCAGCAGGGTGACTAATCATTCTAACAAATGTAATCAAGTTATGCATGTTATGATTTATTATAGCACTTAGCACCCAAAATAAATGGCTTTACACTGCACACAGAATGCCACTGAACACTCAGGGAAATGTTTACTACTACTCCTTTAATTGGTCCCATTAGCTTGTTTATACATTGATGTTTTATGAATGCCCTGCAAACATCTGGACAAATTTTAATGTTGGCTCCTGACTGGGGTCAGCAGCACATCAATGCAAGCTACAACTTAATATAGTCCATAATGAGGTCTGACAGGAAATAAATATTAATTAAATGAGATCAAACCAGGTTTGAGCACTCGTCTTCATTAATGTTTAAGTGACAATGTAATTTTCTGGGCACTGCAACTCATGGGGTGATGAAGCGTCTCCGCTGCCGCGTGTTGTTCCCCGAGTGCCATCTAAAGTGTTTGTGTACACCGAATAGGACGGTGTGTTGCACTGAACACTAATGGCACAACGGTGCTCCTTCCCAATATCAGCTTTCATGGCGCTTGTAAATTATAGATCTGGATATGAAGTTATAACAGCCGCTTGAGTGATATCTGTTTCATGGAAAAAGGATCGTCTCAGCATTTTTCTTTCATGTCAGTCCCTGGCGGTTTACTGATTACCATCCGTCATGTTGATGCTCCATTGTTTATTGATCAGCAGCTCATAAACTGTGAAAGGATATAGCAATGATGGGGCCTCTAAAAGCATTTTTAAATAGATTAGTGTTGGCAACTGGAAAACCACAGGAGCCCTTTAGAAATGAATGTGTGAAGGTGCAATACAAACCAGTGAGATTAAAACAAGGCAGAGGAGCCCCTGGGCCATTGTGTTTAATCTGTGTTGCCCGCAGTTCTCCCATATTGCTTTTAACTTGAACATTCCTATTGTAATATTTTGGTCATGGCTGGTGCTGTGACACCAAACTGAAAAATATCACTCAGTGGATAGTGAAACACCAAGGCTGTCCTGCTATGTAATTTTTTTTTTAAGTGCAATGCTGTTGCCCCGAGTCAGAGCTATTTGTCTTTGTGCTGTGCCCTGGTGTCTTGTGGTACATCACAGAAAAGATGAATGCAGCTAATAGACTGTGACACAGCCATTAACTACAGCTGTAATGAAAGCGTAATGGAATCAAGCAGCCATTTCTCAGCACAACACTGGCACGCGTAGGTAAAATGTTTAAAGATGAACCATGAAGTCCTGGCATGCCTTGCTGCTCGCCCTTGAACACCTATTGGCCTCACAGATAACCTCGGAACACCAAGATAAAAGGCTACTTCAAGGTATTTCGAAAATTAAAGTGAGCTGCTGTTTGCATTTTTCTTCCAATCATGAAGAAAGAAACATGTACAGTATGTTCCATAATTTTCTCAGCTGAGTATATTTGAATTATTACAGATTGGTGATTGAAGGCTCCAACACTTAGCTGTCAGTATTAACAAATTGACCTTAATAATCTTAGAAGGTCCATATTGCAAAAATATGTTTTACATAGTTAATATGTCACAATGCCTAACGAGTACATTTTTAATTGCAGTTAGAGTGCTGTGACAAAGTAGTTGCCCCTTCCCAATTTCTTCTATTTCTGCTAATTTGTCACACTGAAATGTTTCAGATCATCCAACTCATTTTAATATAAGATAAAGACAACACAAGCAAACACGATAGGCAGCTTTAAAATGATTGTTTCATTTACTGAAGATAAAGATTGATTCAAAACCTATATTCAAAAGTAATTGCCCTGCAAAACCTAATATTTGTTTGTGCCAACTCTGCAATCAAATGTTTGTGATAACTTGTGATGAGTCTTTTACACTGCCATGGAGGAATTTTGGCACACTCTTCTCTGCAGAATTGTCACCCAGGTCCTGCAGAAACAAAGCAGCCCCAGAACATCACACTAACACCACCATGTTTGACAGTAGGTATGGTGTTCTTACGGTGGAATGCAGCATTAACTTTACAGCAGATGTAACAGGAGCCATGTCTTCCAAAATGTTCCATCTTTGACTCATCAGTCGACAGAATATTATCCCACAAGTCTTGTTGATCAGCGAGATGTTTTTTGGCAGATGTGAGACGAGCCTTTGTGTTCTTTTTGGTCAGCAGTGTTTTGAGCCTTGCAGTGCTCCCATGGATGCCATTTTTGCCCTGAGTCTTTCTTATTGTGGAGTAATGTGCAATGACTGTAAGTGAGGTAACTGAGGCCTGCAGGTGTTTAGATGTTGATCTGCGTTCTTTAGTGACCTCCTGGATGAGTTATTGGTGGACTTTGGGTGGTATTTTGGTAGGCCGTCCGCTCCTGGGAAGGTTCACCACTGTTTAACCTGTCTCCAATTGTGGGTAACGGCTCTCACTGTGATTCGCTGGAGTCCCAGAGCCTCAGCAATGGCTTTGTAACACTTTCCAGACTGGTAGATTTCAGTGACTTTGTTTCACATCAGTATTCATATCTCTTTAGGATGTGGCATCAAGTGCTGCTTTTGGGGACCTTCTATCCTGCTTCACATTGCCGGACAGGTTCTATTTAAGTGATGTTTAGATTCAACAGGTCTGGCAGTAATCCTACCTGGGTGTAGCTACTGAAATTAAACCCAACAATCAATTGAATTTATTTAAATGGTTGATTTGGAAGCTAATGGGGCAATTACTTTTTCACATGGGTGATATGTTGTTTGAATAAATCTTTATCTTCAGTAATGGAATGATCTTTTAAAGGGTACATTTTGTGTTTACTTGTGTTGCCTTTAGTTTGATGATCTGAAACATTTAAATGTGACAAATGAGCAAAAATTCAAGAAATTGGGAAGGGGCAAATACTTCACAGGACTGAATGCTATGCTTCCATTCTTCCAAAACTGCTCTGACTTCAGTTTAATTTTATTTAGAGTTAAGAATTTTCGTTTAGTAGACTAAACTGTCAGTTTCTAAATTATATTACATTACAAATTACAGTAGAACATAAATCCAAATCAGCACATGAAGACAGTGCATCTGGGTGGAACAAGTGAAGAGTTGCTTCACTGTTCAATAAATGTTATTTTTCTATCCTAATCCCACACACTTAATGACTCCCAGTGAAGCAAAATGACTTTAAAAAATAACATAAAGATTAAAATGACACATTAAAAGCCTATTATCAAATGAATGTTAATGTTATACTGTAGATGAATCTGCCATAGAAGCCAGGCTACACTAGAGCTCTAAGGGCTTCAGTGGAGATTATTACACAACAAAAACACTTTGCATTAAATGAACAAACATCATAATGCTGCACTGAGTTATTTATTAATTTCATTTGTTAAAATGTGTCATTTCTCTAGGAGTGATAAGATATTATAAATAAGACATATTTCTATAAGACATTTTCTACAATTAATATTTAATATAGCTGCATTTTAATGATGTTTTAGGGGAGGCCTGGGCCAGGCTTGTCCATATAGTCTGTGTGAAGCGTTTTGTGAAGTAGTTATAATACACAGTCAGGGGCACCAGTACAAAATTGTCCAGTACAATTACAGTCATGCTACCAACCTCCCCTTTTAAGCCTACTGCACACAATAATAGCATGCTGTTATTCAAGTTCACTAAGAGATGTAATTATAATAGTTTTAACTTCACTCGAAATATCACACCTATTTAATCTCTAGACCTTTATTGTTATTTTTAAGGCTTGCCTTTCATCTGATTTCTTCTCGAATGAATCCCATTTGCCTGTACACAAAGACCAGGAGTCTGCTGAGACTGCCAGCACATAAGACTCTGATGAAATTCTAGCTTGGTGATGAAGTCTGTTATCAGGGGTAATAGCGCAAATGAATATAATCTGAGAGCTCAAGACGTCTTTCTGATTTTCTATAGCAACAGAAATTTTAGATTAGATTAAATTCAGCTTTAAATTAGATTAAAGATAGCTATTACATTTGTTCAGCTTAAGAACAAGAAAAAATTGCAAAAAAAAAAGCAAATTAGCATGACTAATTAGTGATCAACAAAAGAACTATTTTTACATTGCAGTTATATACAGTATACGACACATATATATTAAGTACATATCTTAATGTAAGGTGTTTATTTCCCAAATTTAAATTAAACTACAAAAATTCTATATGCAACACTTTCAGTATTTATGCAAAATACACACAGTACTGTGCAAACATCTTTGAATCAAAGATTCCTTGAAAATAATTCGATTACAGTTTTTCTCAGTCACTCAGATGCATTTCTTGAAGCAATAACTCCACTCTCAGCACTCTCAGTAGACACAACTCACAACACAACTGTAGAAGCATTTCTCACAATACCATCACCTGTGCAAACAATCCCTAAACATGCTAAACATTAGCTACACACATCAAAGCACACAAAGTCGGTCAATCACTGCAACACTGTGACCAAAATCAGTGTGCGAATACTGATGCATTATATACTAAATGTCTGCATTGGAATTAGACTGACTACATTGTGATGCTGACCATATCAAAAGATTTTTTTTTTATCATTTTCATTTTTATTATAGTATTCATATCTGTCTAGCAAAACAAAAACATTCATAATCTTCTGAGAAAAAAAATTTAATGTTACAGTGCTAATCATGGTAGATCTAGTCTCTCCTCTCTGCTGGGCCACAATGCTTCATCAAAATCATACCTGATGTCCTGCCTTCCAAGACAGAGAGGGAAAAACCTTCTTGTATGTCGCAGCCACCCTCTTCTCAAACGTGATGTTCCCACAACCAGCTTCAAATAATGACATCCAATTATGTGTCTAGAGATCATACACCTTCCACCTCCCTGCTGAGAAGAATTCTTCAGTAGGGTTGAAGAATGGTGAATATGGTCATATGAACTCCATTCACAATAGTGGGTGGGCATCATACCGTTCCCTGACAAGATTAGAGGGGTGAAACCTGACACTGTTCCAGATTACTTTGTAGTTTGGCAAGTCAGGTCTCACCACTCCATGTTCATTTTCAGGTATGAAAGCAGTGTGAAGGCCCTAAGTGTTCTAAGGATTAATGGTTGGTTCCACGTTCCACGTTGGTTGGATGCAAGGACGTACAAATATGTCAGCTCCTTCAGTCTTTCATTATTCCTTTCAGGAACTCTGTACAGTTGTTTCATTGATATACCATGCCTCTTGACAACGCTGTCTGTGGTGGAGATGTTCACAGAGGTGATGTCTTTCAAAATGATGTCATTTTGCAATACAGCTCTCTGAATCGTGTGAAGCGTAATGGCATTGTTTGCACTTTCCATGGTGATTATTTCACCATCTCCTGTTCTGGTGTGAATTCTGGGCTCCGGCCTCCAGCACGGGGCAGTGCTACATGTCAAAAAAGTGAAAAATATGAACTGACTCTGTATAGTACAGTCTAGTTTACATGGATACATTGTATCATGCAAGGTACTCACACACCCTTCGACCTGCCTCAGCTATACTTAATGGTTAACAACATGGTCTATGATTCTGCCATCTTTCCCTTCTCCTGCCTCTTCCTTGTCCTGTGTATGCTTCTCTCCCCATTACGCATGTGGACACCTCTCCTTCACATGACCAGTGATCTGTAACCGGTTTCCTGCTCCATCCCCTGCAACATTGTGCACTCTGAACTTTTCATATTATATATGCTTGTGGTTCTACTTTAACAACTTACACCTGTGGGATGGGGCCATGAACAGGCATATGCATCAGCTTTTTATTTGCTGGGGAAGTCAGTCACAGGACACGCATGGGACATTTTGCTTTGGTACAAACGCAATGCTTGTTGCATGTAGCATTTTCCACGATTGGATTTACGCAAAGGATTACTGTGAGTGTG
>JAOVVG010000054.1:15408275-15420187 GCA_028566375.1 Leptodoras nelsoni | reverse complement strand
TTCAGTGAGAATCTACAATGTAAATAGTCATGAAAATAAAGAAAACGCATTGAATGAGAAGCTGTGTCCAAACTTTTAGCCTGTACTGTAGATGTAACGTTCATTCATTCATAATCAGAGATGTATGGGTTCCAGGTTCCAACATTACCAATTCATGTGAGCAAAGTGCAGTTATATAAGCCATAAAGACATAGGAATAAAGTAATATGACCAATAATTTCCAATGGTTTATGTGACATGGATGCAACATGAAGCTGTGCTTCATGTCGTTCTCTGGACGGACATAGTAATGATGTAGCTGTAATATTAGCAGGTAGCCTCTTTAATCTGATATTTGAACCGGCCCTAAAGCATATGGCAGCTGGTACGTGCTTTGACACATGCTTGCTAACATTACACTATTGTGCCTGCCTGCCAGTTTAACTATCTAGAAAATGAATGTCACATAACGTTTCTGATTAATTCACTTGAGATGCTATTATGAATATCTGAGTGTGTCACTACTATCCTGTAAACTGTAATACACTGTCTGGAATAATGCACAATTCTAATTGGTGTCTTTCTTCTATAGCAGCTTGTAGATTTACAAAAAAACAAAAAAATGTCAATGTCATGTTTCTATTTTTTTTTTTTTTTTTACAAAAAAATAGAAACATGACAGGTTTATTATATATCTGTTATAGAAAGTCTTTTAATATTTCATGAACTTCATTTTTGTTTGAACTGACATTCTTTGTCCTGAGGGTGACATTACTGTGTGAGCTGTATGGCTTTCATGAATAATCACTTTAAAATGTCTTGACATGGCTTGCCATGCTCTGTGTGTTGTATTCCTTTTTAGATTTAGTGTAGATTCATGTTCTGAAACAGAAGGGGAACGAGCACTGCTTATATGTCATGGTGGTACATTAAGTCCGGACTGTGAAGACGGTGTTCACTTGCCTGATCAGAGCACCATTTCTGTTACAAGCCTCTCAAAGCAGTAGCAGCTTTTACAGTACCGGTGACAGAGAGAAGCAGGACTTGCCTCACTCAGATGGTTCTTCCATCTCCTTGGCCTCTCTGAATCCCAGAGGGCAGCTTTTGACACTGTAGCCAAGTTCAAGTAAGGAGAAGCATCCCAGCATCCAAGTGAAGAGGAAATGCCTTTCACTCATACAAGCTCACAAGCCAAATTGTTTCTACATGTCCACACCTGTGTATATGTTTTAAATGTGACCTTTCAATCAGCTCCGTATCGAAGCTCCAGTTGCATCAACTTGTTTATCAAGTGCTAAACTGTTGTCAATAACTGTTAGAGATGGGGAGGAAACATCAATTCAGTTAAGTATTGTGATTCTTTTGTTCAGCGATTCATGTATGTGACACTGACTCCAAGATTTTTCATTCCATATAATTAAAATATATTTGATTTCAAGGTAGAGAACTGTCACCATTCCTCTATACTTCTATAGATGATGTGCTCTAAACTAATATTAACAGAAAGCACAACATCCTGTATGACAGAAGTGAATGATTTGCTAATTTTGTTTACAACAATTATGTTGGATGACATACCAGAGACACTGACAGTTGAGAAACTGTCATTCTACCATGATGGACATAGCCACATGGACTCAAGAGGACTTTGGAATACCGTTGTCACTTAACACAATCTGCTGCTGCATCAAGAAATACAACCTGAAACTGTTTTATGCTAAAAGGAAGCTATAAATTAATATTGTGCAGAAACACTGGCGAGTTCTCTGTGACCAAAGTCATCTGAGATGGACCGAAAGACAGTGGAAACGTGTTCGGTGGTCAGACGAAACCACGTTTCAGCTTGTTTTGGGGAAAAACGGATGTCAGATCAAAGATGCAAAAGACCATCCAGAATGTTACCAACCAAAAATGTAAAACCAGCATCTGTGATGGCCTGGAGGTGCATCAGTGCCCACAGTATGGGTGATCTGCATATATACGTGGAGTTACCATTGATGTGGAGGCTTATACTGGTATTTTGTTAAGATAACATCTTTTCCAAGGAACTGCAGATCTGTCTCCTACTGAAAATGTGTGGCATATCATAAAGAGGAGAATCAGACAACAGTGACCACAGACTATTAGGGAGCTCAAATCCTATATACAGCAAGAATGGGCAAAGATTCCACTTGTAAAGCTACAACAATTAGTATCATCAATTCTCAAACAATTAAAAAGCATAGTTAAAAAAATAGATGATGTGACCCAGTGGTAAACATGCATCTGTGGCAATTTTTTTTTTGAGGCATCAATTTCTAAATTAGTTTATATTTAACAACTACGTTCATGATTGAACACACTGAAAGTCTTTTCTTTGTCCTTTTATCTGTTAAATAAAGGCTCAACTGAAGTAACAGATTACAGATTTCCATTTTTTTTAAGAAAGTGTCCCAACTTTTCTGTAAAGAGGTTTGTAATATCGAATCAGGAGATTTAGAGAATCGTGATACTTACAGAATTGCAATACAAATCGAGTCAGCACCTAGGTATCATGTTAATATTGTATCAGGCTGTTCCTGGTGATTCTCATCCCTAATAACCACGTTAATCTGCTCAGGGTCACACGGAATACAGATCCTAGGAACTCTGTGTGTGAAGTGAGAATACACCCTGGACTGGATGACGGTTCATCACAGAATTCAATAATTATCAATATATTAACATGGCTAGTGTAGCTGTAGTGTTAGCAGTACTCGCTGCCTCATCAGTGGCTATGGTTTAAATGTGGCACTTTCCTGTAGTCGTCCTACTTCATTTCTACACTCTGTCTCTCACTCTCTCTCACACACTTTCTCTCTTTCTCTGTCTCTCCTTTCTGCCCCCACAGTGCACTCTGGCCTCAGATGCTGACCATTATCTTTCTTCAAGCTTCTCTGTAATATGAAGGAATGGTGTGCTTTCAGCACAATGAAATTGTGACTGGGTCGCCGTTAACACATGCCGCTCTAATAGCCTGTCTGTGTATCTGCTCAATGTGGAGCTGTGTTTGTTGCATGGCTGCTGATGACCCTGGAATGACACAAATAATGTGCTTGGGTTATCCTATTAAGAGCCAAGGTAGAGAAAGAAGGAAAGCAGCTAGGTGTAAAGCACAAAACATCTTTCTGAATGCCACATCGAGCTAATCCCTGCCTTTACAAAAAAAAGATACACTTTCCTTAAGCTTTCGTGCAGGCACCCAGTCTCACCGATCCAAGAATATTTTCCAGCAGCTCTCAGACAGATTATTCTTATTGCTGATATAGAGAGTGTTCAGATATTTTAAATCCCTGCACTTCTTACACAGATCAGATGAATTCTTTATTGAATGAAACCCCATAAAATCCCAGCTTATTATTCCGTTATTCCTTTTAAAGCATAGTAATAGCTATGAATTATTCAGTAAGTACACATAAAAAAAATTTGTTCCATCTAGTACATTTAAGAGCTCCTTGGCTTGCCCTTGTGGGATATGTATGGAAGCTATGTCCCCTTATGAATTATCCAAACAATCTTTAAAAACTTTATTAAAAGTGAACAGTCAAAAGAACGTAGTAACACAAGTGAGGATTTAGTGTTTTGTAATTTGAATTATTTTATAATTCTATATAATACTATAATTATATAATTATTAATTATCATAAACCATTTTTGCTGTTAAACATTAACCCAAACTTGTAATGAACTTATAACTGTAAGACAGTGATGGAATGCCAGAGATTCCTGGTAAAGCCTCTTAAAAGATCCTGCTCAAAGGAAGGGGAACAAAGGAATGGCTATAAATTATGTAAAGCCTACTCTCAAGATGTTCAGTCACATCCTGCTGTGCAGCTCCACTCTTACCGCTCTGTGCCATCCTCTTGTGTTTTCCTTTTGGAGGATAAAGCTTAATGCTGGACCTTGAGATTTTCCTCACAAAGAAAAGGTGTACCACAGCATCTTTCCAGCTGCCACACAAATGCTGATATTCTGGCTTTGTTTTAACACCAGCAGAGAGTTCTGCATGTATCAAACATGGCAGCTGATAGTGTCCTTCCCCTTTAAAGCCGTTACCCCGTGCCCCTTATACCCTTCTGCTGTGGCCTAGCATTGGATTTCTCTGGTGCTCAGCTTGTGATGTTCCCCCGCTGCTAGATAAATGCTGTTTCCCTATCCGTGGGGAAGAGGAAGACTACGTGCTCAGAGTGCACAATCAAAATTGGAAGATTCAGGCCTGCTAATTAGTGGTAATTGCTGTATAGGCAAAGCAATTAGCTTGTTTTCTTTTGAGAAATGTAAACACCTTTACGGTTTGGCTCAAAAAGTATGTTCAAGAGAATTTGCTTATATTTCATAGGCTTGTATGAATGTTAAAGCTAGTATATTAGTAGACTGTAGTAGTCACTGATAAAGAGAAGAAGAAGAAGTGTATGACTTTACACAGGACACGGGGAGGACATGCAGACTCCACACAGAAAGGACCCAGACCGCCCACCCGGGTATCGAACCCGGGACCTTCTTGCTGTGGGGCGACAGTGCTACCCACCGAGCCACCGTGTCGCCCCACTGTTATTATATTACTCTGATTTACACACAGATTTACATATTTACATATTACTGTACATACTTATGCTTCAGGTCTAAGTGTTAATAGTGGCTGTTTTCTTTGTGCTCCAGAAGACAGGCTGAGATGAAGTGATCAGATGCGTAAATACAGCTCATACTACACGTGATTTTAAAGTTAAAATAAATCCATGTTCTTTTAAACAGGCAATATGTGATTTATTGTAGATCAACAAGCTATGGCAGCTGAAACTGGTTGTGGGCTGTTTAATCACCAAAACAAAGATTTCCCTCTGTAATGTGTGATCTGCTGTATTATTTCACTTACTTCTCTTTATGCTTGACTGGTATTCAGTTAATGATCTTAAGCAACTCTTGTACAGGCTCAATGTTTCTGACAGTTCTCAAAAACACCTCGCTTACTGCCCACTTTTTATTGGCTTGTAAAGATGAGCACAGTCAGTTTCACATCCCTGTATAAAACCTAAACATTTTCTTGTTTTCAATCATATCAGAAAAAGTCATAATCAATAACACATATATGTCATCCTCCACCTTATTATGATATCTAAGTTCCTGCCACACATCTGAGGCATTTAATGTGTATTCATGCTCATAGAATTCCAATCAGAGCATCTCTCCTGTCTCAGTGGGTTTCTTAAAATAAGCCATGCTGCTTTGAGGCATACCACATGCTAAGGATGGGTACTCCAATTCAGTCTCCCAAAGACTTATACCACTCAGTATATAAATATGTAAAGCTCCATGGCCAAGTTTGCTACGAATAAAAATTGGTTGCTGCTTGCATGCAAAACATCCCCCACGGTATCTTGGAGGGAACGTTGCACAGTCCTCACACTGATGTTTTTGAGGCCCCAGCATTGAATTCCAATGTTACTTGGGGCAGTCTTACAAGCCTATCACGTCAAAAGATTCTTGCCAGCCAACACTGGTCACGTTCACCCAGAGGCTTTTTACGGCCATGCTGATATCATAAGCTCAAGGATTTGTCTGAATTCTTTTAGTCATGGTACACCCTTGAAATCCAAACTTTGCTTCTACCTCTGAAATGCTGTAACCCATCTCACAAGCTGAAACTGTTAAACCAAGTTGAAAATTGCAAAATCCTGATAACTTGCCATTCTCATGCCAGAAACAACTCTAGAAGCTTCAATCGCTTCACACTGGCAGATGCAACCAGTGATGTGCATAGGTGGCGTCGCTATGTATTTTGCATAGTACCAGTTTTTCTGGTACTTCAGTGTAATGCAGTGAGTTAACTGAATTTATGTTATCTGTGGACTGGGAAAACACCATGACGTTAGGCTTCAGGTAATCTAAGCCTCAGACGCTCCACCCATGGGCTACTGAGACTCTGATATCATTTGTTTGCTTTTCTGGACCAAAGCTTCAGAATGGTGATTGGCTCTCCATGCTTTTATGTATAAGCTCTCCTGTGTGGCAGTTTCCAGCAGGAAAACAGGCCTCTAAACATTGTAATCAATGTGCTTTTTCATCAATGACATTTTAATTAAATGAAAGGCATAATTTCAAAGATTCAAAGCTTGGTTATTTCCAAGAAAGTCCCACTCAAGTGTTACTGAAATCACTGCTACAGTTCATTTGGCTGCCATTACACTCCTTATTTTGCTTCCAATAACAGCAGGTGTCTTATTTTTAATTTGTAATTGCATAGAGCCAAGGGGTGATATGCTTTCAAGCTTTTTGTCAGTACTGCATATGAACACTGGGATCAAGCTGAGTGAGTATAGGAATCCACAATCCCATGCTCCAGTGCACTTTATAACCTCACATCAGACATCTGCAGTACCTGCCTGAAGCGAAGAGGGTGGGCAGTGCAGGCTGTGTACCTTAGTGAGATCCTGGATGCATTATCAGATAGAGAAGCCCAGCAGCCATGGCTGGTAAATCTGCCAGATAATATGTGCAGATGATGGATTCCTCTTTATGGTCCATTGATCTGGCTGGAATATTTACAGGATGCCATTATAGGAGTGATGGACCATGGAGGGGTTGATGCAGCAGGATGTTTAGGCCTGCCTGTCGTTCAGCTCGGTGGGTTTCTTTCAAAGACGGGAAGGATTGGTTTTCTGATTGTTGCAGCTGGTGTGTCAGCCTTCTGTCATCTTGAGAGGGTCTCTTTAATCTGACACATAGTCTGTTGTGATAGCGAGGAGAAATCGATTGCTGTCTTGGCCACCTGATGCTTTTCACAAAGGTACATCTATCCTTAGTATCTAGCGGTCTTTGAGCGCTATGATAGTTTGAACTTTAGGCAAAACTGCCTGCTACAAATCTCACCTCAGAAAAAAAATGCACATCAAACATCCTGCTGGAGCCCACACCGTCTCCTCATGATCACACCAACACTTTTCTCACACATGTGCTGACTGAAGGCAAACAGCTGGCCTCCTGTATCTGTGTATCTGAGCTTTACACCCCTTTACACCACATGATTGAGGGAGCGATATAACATTCAACATAGAGTACTACTACCCGAACAGTAATGTTCCCTTATAAATATACCAACACAGAAACAGCAATCTTGCTGAAGCACACATATGCACACAGACACACTCATTCATGGGTAAAAATATATGCCGGCCCCAGACATGCACAAACATAGACACCCTATCCTGAACCTGAGCCTAGGGCTCAAAAAACCCAGAATCTTGTGACTGTCTAGAGACAAACATGCTTAGTTGCTTGGAATTTTTACAGCATGGCCCAGTATTCATCCTCCCATAAAGCAGACTCAAGGCTGTTGTTGGACTACCTCAATAAACAGCTTTGCCAGCACTGTCAGACAACACTAAATAGTGGCCATCTGGGCTCAGCTGAGCTCGGTGCTTGTGTGGACGAGTGCAAGTGGCCTCGATTCTCGCTCGGGGCCAACATGCCCTTCACAAGTGAAACTGCATCAAGTCTTTTAAAGTTGAATAAGAGAAAAATGATAGCAACGTTTTATCTGACAGGCCATCTCAGACACCACCACCAGCACCCCATGCTTTTGTTCCACACCTCATATGTTATGTTTCTGCACAGACGGATATTGTAGTGAAATGTGCTTAAAGGAATTTCCCCTCATTCTAACCATGGCTCAGGTGGAGTAGTGAGGCTGGTCAAACAAAGTGCCTCCTGGCATCACGTGTTATCTGTTATCGCCGGCGCACCAATGAAAGCGGCTTTATTTTCTCCCAGGTACCCCTCACACCCTCCCTATCAAGAGCTGTTCACTCTACGAGAGCCAGGGCATTAACTCCAAAGGTCATCTCTGTATGCTCCAGCAGAGATTAAACAATGCTCCATTTGCTAATCATAGTAAAGTCAAAAAGTCACAGTGCAGTGCCAGTGGAAAGTGTACATGAAGTGATGAAATTTGTGGTTCGGCAGCATGTGGTCTCAGTCCTCAGTTGTTCCGCTGAATCACATTAACTGGAATGATGGAGTAAGATTTTAGAGCATGTACAGCTGCCATGCGTGTGCATTGTTTCTGTTCTCCAAGCAATTATCAATGACACATGTTTAATGGTATTTACCGTGCAAAGGGCCAACGAGGGATTCAGGCAGTATGCACAGTAAATACCAGTCACAGCTGTTTCTCGAACCGTTAATCTGTTCTTGCTTATTTTCTCATGGTATCAGATTTTGTATTGTGCACACCTTTTGTGCTCACACACCCCGTAGCATTCTGCTATCTGCTTCCTATTTTGAAGTATTTTTTTGCTGGCATGGTCCTCTAAGCCTGTGGGGTACATGTTTGTGTGTGTGTGTGTGTGTGTGTGTGTGTGTGCGCACCTTGTGTGTCCTTTGTGCCAGTAAACTGTCTGTCTGTTAAGAGAAAAGAGTAAACAGTGTCTTTCACCCATGCAAAGTGCATACTCAGCATATCTTGATAGCTCATGAGGTTCTTCTCAGCAGACTTTAATTTTAAAAAGGCTCCACTATAGACGCACATCTTTGCTTTCTCCGAAATATGTGTCAAGTGGGAGGCCACTTAATGAGAGATATTGTGTTCTTTAATTATGCTCAATCTATGAGGACGTCAGGACTGGAACAAAGAAGTGACTGAAGCAGGCAGTTTTTAGACTCATGTGGGCAGTCAGATATGAATCTAGGTGGGAAAAGAAAGGTTGAATATGTTAATATGGGAGTGTACTGGACATAATTGGGTGCTTAGTCCTGGGAAGCTTCAAATTTCTGTAGCTTCAATGAGCTATTTTTGTATTTTGGGAAACCAATTGAAGTTCATTAGAAGTATGTGGACACCCGACCATCACACCACCCAGAATCTCCCAGAATTTCTGCCTGACCTCACTAATGGCCGTGTGGCCTAACAAACACAAATCTGCACATCCACAATCAAAAATCTAAATTCTGCAAGTACATACAGGTGTCGCGGTCGTGTGTCCATATACTTTTGGTCACATGGTGCGTCACCAGCAGGTACGACATACCAAAATAATTGCAGGAGCAGACAGGATCTGCAGAAAGAGGAAGAAAAAAACACCTGGAGTCTCTCCCCAGTCTCTTTAGGGCTTTCATTCTTTGTTTCTCTCTAACCTCAGTGTGTCTTTTTACAACACTGGTCTACATCCCTATTTCTTTTAAAGCATTTTAAAATCTTTTCATAGTTACCCATAAAGCTTTGTAGCTCACATTGTGAGAATGTCCCAGTTAAAGAGTATTATATCCCTTGTACTCGGTGGATGATATTAATCTTATGACCCTCTGGCTCATATCTGGTTTTCTTTGTTATCAATTTCTAGCCCAGTAGTGAAGTGGCATGTTTTTTTCAATCCTTACCGGGCATTTATGAAGAACGTAGCTCCTGCCACTCCTACTCCTGCGTAAAACAATGCAGTTTAGAGAGGTGGTGCAGCAGGAAGGGTTTTGAGGAGTTCTTCTCCATAGTTAATCTAGACAGACACATAGCACACTGTGCACCCTGGCTAAGATGTCTATAAAATTATAGATTATAGATTATAGATTATTTAAAGTTAAGTGCAGGTGACATTATTAGGATATGTTTCTGTTGCTAAAATGTCTTTAACAGGATGAATATGTATTTTTTTTTATGTTACTATAATAAATGTATCTCTCATTACATGTTCAGGGGGAGAGAATAAAGCCTGGGTGTGGCTACACTCATTCAGAGTGTAATGCGAAGGGGGATTTTTTACAAGCCAATCCACCTTCTGGCATGTTTTTTGGGATGTGGGAGGAACCAGAGAGAATATGCCAAGAAACTCAACACAGACAGTAACCCAAGATCAGGATCAAACAAGGGACCCTGATACTGCAAGACAGGAATGCTACCTGCTATCAAATTAATGCTTAAATATTCATTTATACATAGTCAGTAAGTGCTTCAACCTGGTCAGGGCTATAATGGATCATAGATCCTAGAGTCACTAGGACCAGGAGCACTAGCTACATCTCAGAGCAGAGGCATGTGGTCTGTCTCTGGCAGCTTCACTGCTAGCTTAATTAATTATCAGTGCATATGTCATTCTCACGGCTATGTCTGGAGTGAACACAGCACAGGATGGCACTCCATGCGCAAATGTTGCCACGAACCCGGCGAGAACCAGTGGCTCATTTAGTAAGGGAAGAGCCTCTTGGTTGACATTTAGATGTGAGAGCCCAGAGCGAGGCAGACATCTCGAGTGGGTCTGCAAGGAGCTTTGCTGAAAAAATCTCAGCACCGATGCAAATGATGTAAAAATATCCTTCCTAATAAAACAGCAGCCACTGTTGATATTCCCTCCCTGCATTGCATTAAAGCAATAAAATAAAAATAAAAACTAAGTGAAAAAGGCAATGACAGGAAGACAGTTATAAGAATAACAACATTAACAGTACATACAGTGTCTCTTGCACCATCACTGCCTGACACCTCTGGAGGAGAGAGACCTCTGGAGAAGTTGCTGAAAATGTTGGGGTGTGTGTGCATGTGTGTGTGTGTGTGTTTTGTTCTCTCTGGGGCCCTATAAAGTTCCTTCAGTTAGCAGACAGAGGGTCATGTTGTGATCCAGAGCATCTCGCAGGTGCTCTATGGGGTTAAAAGTCAGGAATATGAGAGCAGATCATGGACTGTAGACTACTTGTCCTGCCAGTTGCTGAAACTTCGTCTGCTGAGGCAACATTGGAACATGACACAGCAGGCTGAAGCATGCCAGCATCACTCTTACTAACTTCTCATTATATTTATGGAGTATAGTACATACCTGAAGCATGGTATACGTGCAGCACATTAAGCTGAATGAACAAGGAAAATTGATACCATTATAACAAAAGACAGCAAGCTATAACTTTTCTTTCAGGGCATGTTTTAGTTTTAGTGTTTCATTCCATGAAAGGCAAATATTACAACTTTGATGCTCGCTGTACATTTTAGGTGTGGCATGTGATCTTCAATGTGGATTGCCATGTGATTCTTATTATTGGGAGATTTCTTCAATATTCAGTATAGCCAAAGATTTGGTGCTTCCTGAACTTATACATAGCCCTAGTTCTCACCTCTGCTTAAACTCTCATATTCAGGTATTTTTAGCAGAGACTTTAGGAATCCAGAAATAGGTTGAGGGAAGATGTATTCCAACATGACTTTTGCAGCCCACAATGGACTCTCTCAGAGTGGATTTTTTTAAAACCAGCAAGGAAGTAAAAGCACACGAACCTTTGTTTTGCAGGCAGAAACGGGAGCAGGAGACACCTCCAGACTTCTTCTACTTCTCTGATTTTGAGAGACACAACGCTGAGATCGCTGCTTATCATTTGGACAGGTAAATATCTCTCACCAGGTTCTGTAAATGTCAGACATTTGGACGAGAAAAAAGTCCGTCTTTACGCGTATGTGCTTGTATTTACACCATGTTGCCATTTTGACAGCAGAATTTGTGCAATAAAAGTAATTATCCAGTAAGACACATTTATAGTAAACTCCAGTAATAATATAACGCATTGCTTACGAATGATTGGAGATAGGATTTTCCATCTTTTTTTTAAATTGATGCCAAGATGAGCAAAGTTTCACAAGTGATGGAATTAGATTCAGTAAAAGATTTAAGGGCTTGATTAATATAAATATAGTAGGAGTTTATAGTACAGAATATTATATGGATATTTGCTATAGGCATGTTTAACTGTTTTGTTGTAGGACACAATGCTAATGCTAGGTGAAATAGTGAAATGTGAGCTTCAGGTGATGTGAATCTGTTGCATGAGCTGGGCAAGTGTCCTTCTGAAATTCAGAATATTGCATTCGTCCTGTACCACTTATTCCCAGTTACGGGGTCACGGGGGAGCCGGTGCCCAGCCGGCAACTCTGAGCGCAAGGGCAGGAA
>JAOVVG010000054.1:15363747-15384062 GCA_028566375.1 Leptodoras nelsoni | reverse complement strand
AATGTAAATAGTCATGAAAATAAAGAAAACGCATTGAATGAGAAGGTGTGTCCAAACTTTTGGCCTGTACTGTATACTGATTTATTCGGTTTCCTTCATGACACTAAGATGTGCATACCTTCACTTGTCACGCCTTCTTCTCCTCCATCTCCTTTCTGTCAAAGAAATAGAAGGAAAATAAGAAGTAAAAATGATTGTAACACTGATGACAAGACATGAGCTGTAAGCAGGTTGAAAAAGTCAATAAGCATTTTTGTAAAAACAACATCTAAATCAGGGGTGTCAAACTCAATCCACAAAGGGTCTTTGTGGGTGCAGGTTTTCCATCCAACCAAGTAGAAGTATTGCCTTATTCCACCTGTTTTTAATCAATGGATCTGATCAGTGGATCTTGTCTTTCAGAAGTGTGTGGCTTCTGCTTGGTTGAAAAGAAAACCTGCACCCACACCAGTCCCTTAGTGGATTGAGTTTGACACCCCTGGTCTAAATGATCTTGTTTAGAATTCACACCACTGCCAATTAAGACAAAGTCAAGGCAAAGATAAAGGTGACAGAAAAAAAGTATGAATTAAAATTTTAATTGATTAATTATTTATTTAATTAATAGAAAATTAGATGCTGGAATTTGTTCATTGCAGTTTCAGAGAATCATGGGGGAAAAAAGCCCAGAATATCCACAATAGTCCATATGAAAAGCGAACATTTAAGAAAAGCCATTAATGGGCTACAAGCCTCCTAAAAGCAGCTGCTAAACAGCAGAGCTGGTTGGTCAGAAAATGAAAGGCAAACGAAAAAGAAATATAATGTTAATTTATATTTCTTTTCAGGAAAGCTTGTTATGCAGCATCTAAAAAGAAGCAAAAAGATGGAATTAAAGGAACAAACAAAAAACCTATCTCACCACATCAGTACAGAGCCATTCCTCAATGTCATCCATGACAGAGGACTGGGCAAGAGCGAACTTTGGGTTGAAGTCATGGGCAAACCATGGGACAGAACCAAACGAACAACAAAAAAAGCCAGAAAACATAAAAGAAAATATATAAAACAGTTTACCAAAATGCCTCTGTCTGAACACTAAAATATCTCCAAAATACATACTTTAGCAAAAGGTGTTTAGTGAAACAGCACTGCATACAGACAACAGGTCTGGACTTTTATGCCCATATTTAGGAGAAAATGAAATGTAAATATTCAAACATTTTAATGTTTCAATAAAGACAGCAGCATTAAAGAGAAAAGAGAACACAATGAGCCTACACACTCATTATGTACACTCACCACTCCAGAGTTCTGTTGTCTAAGCTCAAGAGTAGGAGCTGCTCCACTTGCAGCCTGTGTGTCTTCAAAAGGTGGACTATAATTTGAACAAGAAATGACAATAAACAACTTTGAAAGCCACTTCACGTTTATCTGATTTATATCTTGTTAAATGTCCTTCACCATCAAAATGACTACACAGTGTTGCAAATGGTGTGAAGGACATGAAGTGCTTTAAGACATCATTTGTCTACCCTGTTTATGAGCAACAGGAAGCAGCACAGGACAGAAGAGATGATGTTGTTTGGGTGGTGAATCATCTCAGCACAGTCCTAACATTAAAACTGTAGTGAAATGGTTGTGCGTGCAGTGATGATGCCTCCCATGCAGAATTGTGATTGCTCTTGATATATGGACTGACGTAAAAGAAAAAAAAGAGAGAAAATAAATGCTGGATACAATACACAAAATGTCACAAAGTAGTTACTAACATTATTAGCTAAGTATTTATTTTGAACTGGCTCCAGGTTTTTGAGATTTCTATGCATACTTGTCGAGCACTGACCTTTGTGCTGTGATGGTTTTCTTACCAATTAATGTAATAACTTTTTTTTCTATACATAACCCTCAGACAAATTTTTTTTTATTCATCAAACAACTGAATGGGAAAACATGTGATCTCTGAACTTTAATCATGGCATGGATGCTGAGTTGGGTGGTGTGAGGATTTTAGAAACTCCTTTAGATCTCCTGGGAATTTTAAACACAACAGTCTCTAGACAAAAAAACATAACAGAAACACCCTGTAGATGAGAAGTCAAATAAGCACTCTTTACAACCATGGCCAGCAGAAAAGCCTTTCAGAAGGCACAACACATCAAACTTTGTGGTAGATGGGCTACAACAGCAGAAAACCATCAGGGTCCATTCCTGCCTTCCAAGAAGAGGAATCTCAGTCTATCCTGGGCACACAGGCACCCAAACTGGACATTTGAAGACTGGAAAAAGACCAGATAACTGCCCAGTTTGGGTGCCCATGATAGCCTCAGATTTCTGTTCTGTCTGACAGCAGTGGAACCCTATGTGGTATTTGGTAAGGTTTGGTGTTCTGAGCATTCTGAGACGCTTTTCTGCTCAACACAGTTGTAAAGAGTGATTATTTGAGTTACTGGATCCTTCTGGGCAGCTCAAACCAATCTGGCCATTTGTCTTTGACCTCTTTTTTCAACAAGCCGTTTCCACCCACAGAATTGTCGCTCAGTCAGTGTTATTTGTACCATTCTGTGTAAACTCAAACCATGAAGCTGATGACCTGTATGTGCATAACTGTTTGCATTGTACAGCTGCCACATGATTGGCAGATTAGATAACTGCATAAATGTGCAGGTGTACAAGGTGTTCCTAATAAAGTAGATAACGAGTGTATATTCAATTCAACGTGTCCAAACTTAATACTGGTATTCTACCTCACATTCTTATTCAAACACATTAATTAGAATGCATTAATAATGAGATATAAAATCATCAGAGCAAGAAGGAATTACTGAAAAGACAAGGAAACCTCTGGAAACATGTAGAACTCCATTCCTCTGTCCCCAACAAATACAGTTTGTTTTTATGTCACAAATACCTTTAAATATACTTTGATATTGAACATGCTGTAAAAATCAGGCATAAAAATCTATTTGGATGACGATGCATAGGTGGTGCATTCTCACTAAAATGAAAAATAGTTACATTTTAAAAAATGAAAGAACTGCTCATGTTTTACAGTCCAGAAAATATGGCACATACACATCTAACAAAGTATCATTGTAAGTTCTCCTACTTCTTCCTTTGGTCAGCCAAGGTGCTGCTCCTGGTCTGGGCAAACATGTCAAAGTCATCTGACAGTGGCAGACAGCGACTCAGAGAACTCAGAGTGCCACTGACACTGTCGGCTCCTACATCTGAAAACACACATCACCAAGTGTTACTATTAAATTTGGGGCTAGCATGCAGGAGATACAGATAAGCATTCCATGCAGAAACGCACCCAGGCCTGCAAGTCGAGAGGAGAGTGTGGCAGGGGAAGCAGAGCGAGCAGGGGCTACTGACGACGGCAGGCTGGAGGGAGGAGTGCCACTGATTCTGGGGCTCATCACTGCAGGAGAACCTGGCCCAAGGTCAATCAGGTTGTCATCTGTGGCCTCACTCAGAACCTACAGATGCACAGCATTTTACACACCAGTAGGCAGGGTCCATTAGTGGGACTGGTTTTAGACACTCATTAAAAACATCAGGTACTAAATGATGTTTGATATTAAGAATTAAAAAGCACTTGAAGAAGCAGTTCCCAAATAAATTCCCCCAACACAAAAAATGAGATGAATCATTTCAGAACTTTTTCCATCTTTAATGTGACCTATAATCTGTACAATTCAATTGAAAAACAAACTAAATGCAAAAGCACCTATTGATTTTATGACAGTATTCAGTCTTTTTGGGTAGGAGTCTCTCAGCATGGCATATCTTGTCCAGGCAATCTTCCCACGCTTCCTTGCAAAAGTGCTCCAAATCTGTCAGATTGTGAGGGCATCTACTCTGCACAGCCCTCTTCAGGTCAGCCCACAGATTTTCAATTGGTACTGAAGGTGAAATTCCTATTCGTTTTCAGCATTTTGGCAGAATCATGAAGGTTTTGTGCCAAAAGTGACTGTTCATAATTCCCTCCACCTTGACTAAAGCCACGGTTTCAGCTGAAGTAAACGGCCCCAAAGCACAATGCTGCCAGCACCATGCTTCACTGTGGGTATGTTGTTCTTTTGGTGATGTGCATTGTTGTTTTTCTGCCAAACATTTCTTTTAGAATTCAGACTAAAAAGATCAGCCTTGGTCTCATCAGACCATAACACATTTTCCCACATGCTTTTGGCAGACTTGATGTAGGTTTTTGGCAACACACAGCCTGGCGTAGGTGTTTTTCTGTATAAGAAAAGGCTTCCATCTTGCTACCTTACCCCATAGCCCAGACAGATGAAGAATACAGGAGACTGCTGTCACATGTAGTTGGTATGCCATCAAATGCCATGCAGTATCACATTAAAGATACCTATCAGTGTGGAAGTCTTTTGATATTTTGATAGCTTGATAGTGAAGCACTAAAGGCTGGCTATTTCTGGAAAACTGGACATAAACCCACGCACTGTGATGATCTGGTCAATTATGATTTGTGAGTGGTGGTGGAGGACCACCAAAAGCAGAGTGAGTGCAAGTTTGGAGCAGGCATTAGTTGTCCTGAAGCTTGTTTCTCAAGACAGTCTTACTTTCGTCTTATAGTACCAGATTCTACAGAGCCCTGGAGAGGCCATTTGTATTTTTTTTTTTATTTGTGCTCAAGATTTACTAAACTGTGTATAGTCTTTACTTTATATACTTTACTTATGCACAAGAATAAAGCAAACCATGCACATGACTAGAGTAAAGCATGTGCACGCTTTAGTAACTTGTGGTCACATTAAACTAATTTGAGCTCACATAATAAAGTTTAACATTAAAATAAAATTAAACATGGCCTCTCCAGGGCTTTGTCAGATTCAATACTTAACTTACATGAGAGTACAAATTAAACAAAACAACACAACTTACCCCATTATTGACACCATGAATAGCTCGACCAGACCGGAACCTCTCATATCTAAGTATAACAAAGTACTCATTAAAGATACAGTTTTTAGATATAACAAGTGCTGTCAAATGGCTGTTAAAAATTAGTTAATTTACATAAACCAGCAGCGCCATCAGTGAACACAAACATTCTGAAATTGACCGCTATGTTACTGGTTTTAGTCTGCATTCAGATCACAAGGGACCCTAAGCTGTATCCCTGCTCCTTATCACTGCACAGGATACAGGATAACAAGGTCTTTTTTTTATAGGAAACTCGGTCACTAAAACATTGGTCACTATTTAGAATGCGCTGCAACGTCATCAACAGCGGACAGCATTGGGGTCATGCCTTGATTACACTGGTTGTGTTCTACAAGACAGCACTCGGCTGTACTAAGGATGATAAATCAAACAACACTGTTCAGGATAATTTTGTGTGCTGTAAGCACTTTTGAAACGAATGTGTTGAAACGTCTAGGAACTGCTGGTGATGTGTTTTAACTTTGTCATGTATGTGTTGGTTGTCGCGTCTCGTGCACAGTGCTCTGATCTCTCGTGTTGAATCTCCTAGCTCATTAGCTATCATAAACATTACTAAAGATTGAAAGGAACAATGAAGAATGAAGAAGCCTTTTTTTGGGTTGCTATTTAAACGTCACTTTTCACTTTTATCAAATAAAGTCAAGTGAATAATGAGGCAGCATTCACAGTCGTTGATGTCCCTACGGTGCTTACCTGCTCCTTTTTTATTGCATGACAGCTCTAATATAAATTATATACCTTAAGCAGTCAATAATACATACCTCTCATATCGCAAAAAGATGTTGTTGAGATCATCATTGACATGGAGCAGTTCCTCTGTGACCTCCTCGTTGGACACGCGGGAAATGAGCTCTACTATCCTCTGCTGCATGGCCCTGCAGGTCCTGTTCAGCTCCTTACCAACACATATGAAAGATGTACTGCAAGATGGACTGCAAGCCGATATTGCAAAATAAACCCAGACAGGGTGATGCAGGCTCACTGTCAAGTATCCCATTTATTACATGGCTTCTTACAATGGAATTCAATAATCCAACACAAAATATAGAATCTTCCACTGTGTTTTCTGATGGAATTTTCATTTGTCATGAATGAGCTGACTTTGTTAATTTGATTAAAGCAACATAATATATTGGATGTCTTTCTGCAAATTAATATAATTGGACATGATTCCTCCAGAGTCTCTGATCAGAACTGGGTCCATAGCAACACAATACAATGCAATAATTGGCCTATGAGAATCGAGTATTCAGCAAAGACATGCAAAAATACACAACAAGAAAATAACCACAGAACTCGTACAGTCACTTTCTCTCATGAGAAGGGAAAAACCAAAGAGTGTCCCTGATTAATGTTGTCTATTATTTGGAGATTAGGCTTGCTCGTTGTCCAAAAATCACAAACTACTCATATAGTGCTATAATAACCTATACAACAACGACAAAAAAGCTGAGTCAGGAGTCACTCACCTGCAGAAGCTCATGGTCAGATGGATCCTCTTGGCCAGGCACCATTTCTGTTAACATCTCAGACATCACCTTGGTGTTCCCACGCACAATATCCAGCTCACTGCGCAGCCTAGTAATCTTCAGGGTAAACAGCCAGCAAAACATGTCAGTGCATTGTAAGCAGAAGCACTAATGTGGCTGTGCTGATTAAGGTGAAGCAGACTACCTGTTCTGGGGTGGGGTTGATGGGTTCAGACATGTGCAGGTTGGGAACCTGAGGAGAGGTGTGGACAGGAGGAGCAGAGTAAGCATGGACAGGTTTGGGCTGAGCTGGAGCACTGGGTTTGGGATCCCCCTCTGAGTTACTCTGCAACTGATACCACACAAACAGAGCACAGCACTTTTCCAACCTGTAATTGTACGTAATGTCACAAAATATTCAGCTAGTAGATCATGTGGCACATGCTGAATCTCTGTCAAGCACCAGGAAGTCTCACCCGCTGTGGTGTGTGGATAGGTGATAAGGTCTCCAGGTCTGACCTTGGAAACTCTATACCTTTTCTCTTCATTTCCTCATAGACGTGGACAACACCCGTCAAATCCGGACTGCTCCTGAAAGCATCAGCCCAGGCCTGAGCCACACAGCATGCAGAGTGTTAATGATTATTAACTTCAGTGGCCTTACATATGATGCATCTGTTTTAATATATAGCATTACTGAATTAATAGAGAATACAACTCTCTAAAAGTAAACTCATACAGTGCTGTAAAAAAATATGTCTCTTGTCTTGACTTGCAATGAATATAAATATATGACAGTTTTTCTTTTTCAAAATAAATTATGAAAAAAATGAACTTTTTCCACTATATTCTATTTTTTTAAGATGCACTAGTAGTTTTTGAATAATTCTTTAGCTTAAATAATTGGAATGATCTTTTTGTGTTCCCGTGTTGTTTTATCTTACAAGATTAGTAAGATGTTCTGAAACAGTTAAATTAGCAAAAATAGAAGAAATTGGGAAGGAGTAAATACTTTTTCACAGCACTGTATACATGTTTTTTACAGGAGTGGAGCAAACACTGGGATAAGGCTTACATAAAGAAAACATCTGAAAAAAACTGAAAGAAATATATGGGTTTGTTCTGTATATCCTCTCTCTCTGCTGGGAGTTGCATGCTTTCTGATTTATTACAGCTGCATTAGAAAAAACTAAGCATCTCAAGATTGATTGATGAAATTAACTGATGAAAACTAATGAAATTTAACTAATTAACTACCTTACTAACTAAATAAATATTTCCCTAATTTATCTCAATATCAAAACTCTCTCAGCAGTAAAGCAATATTTTGCACTATCCTAAATGTAAAGAAAAAGAAGCATTAAACCTTTTCCTTTGAACAACCATTAAATAAAGAATGACACAGCAGCTAAAAATCAGAAAATTAGTACTTTATAGCTCAGTTAGCAAGAATTTAAAGCATTATTTGATTGGTTTATTAATGTTTTCCGGCCTTTTCTGGTATTGACACAATTCAGGATGTTGTTGAAAATTGATGTAAAAACGCATCACAAGACTTCAGTTTATGCTGAATATAAGTTATTTATACATTTACTTTGCACCACTTATCTACAATGACCCACATGTGTAATAAAATATAATCAGTTTAGCAGTCAGGCCTCAAAATAAAATGGGTGTAGCACATAAGCCCAAGAAGATTAAGATGCTAGTTACTGTGATCTATATTACAAATAGTAATGGTACTGAGGTAAGAATTTACAGATAAAACAGGTCATATCAGTATAATCACAACAGAGATAACAAGATTTAAACATTTAAACACAATCTATCACTTCAAAAGCCAAAATCAAGGCACAGGGAAAAGCAGCAGTTACAGGTGCTGAGTGAAACATGCAAGATACATTAATGAAATTAATTAAAAGATTAATGTGAAGTGAGACCTTATTCTGCTCAGTAAAAAGCTCTGCAAAATTCTCTTTAAAACGTATAAGATAATACTCTCTTTCATATTACTCAACTACAAATACTTAAAATACTGTAAGAAGCTTTACATTAGCTTTCACTGCAGTTCTGTAAAGAGCAGCAGCCTATCATAGGCACGATCAAGTTGGCCTAAGATACCTGAGATGCTGGAGGTAACTAGATCACACACGGTGATTATTAGCAACTCCTGGGACAAAGCACCAGCCAGGTCTCCTTGGCTACAAGGCCTCTTGTAACTAAGCAGTACCAGAAGCTCTCCTGATCCTTCCACCTCACATTATTTCATTTGATGCGTTTCAAATTACAAAGCATCATATTTTCATCTTCCTTACATTATAATCAAGTTACTGCACCTGTATAAGGGCAAGCACTTTGTCCTGTACGATGGCCGGGGGGTTGTTTTTAGGTGAAATGACCTTAACCAGAACCCCATCAATAAACTCCCTGGTGGTGACGAGAGCATGGAAGCGATAACCACAGTTCTTCACACATGTCTCAAGAACCTAGTGACAAGAGGAGAAAAGGGATCTTAACCAGGGTGATCTGATTAATCAACAATGAGGTAAAAATATAAATAAATCTTATTTGGTTAAAAATCTGCTTACAGTCAAGGTCAGCATCACTTCCCTATAATTCTTATTCCCATTAAGTCTCTTTTTGACAGCCCTTATGGCATCCTTAGGCCTGCAATCAGAAAGAAAATTAGACATCTACATTCAGTGTTGTAATGCAGCGACACACAAAACACATCACTAGAGAAGGAACACGGTTGTTTTAAAATATTTTCCTTTAGTTGGTGTTTTGATGATAGTGGTAGACTTGTAGTATAACACATCGCTCATAAATCTTCTGGGTGTTCACCTGGGTTGGAATCTGATGACTGCATAAGCCATAGCATATTATTTATGTCAAGTTTATACTCATTAAACCATTCAGTGAGCCTTGTGCTTTATGGAAGTAGGCAAATTTTTCATTAGTTAGAAAAACTTTGTATTGATGACTCTTCCTAGTACAATATATGCCAGTAAAATCATCTAGTCATAACAACAAAACTACTGTTTTTTTCTGTTCATTTTTCAACCAGCTGTAACTTGAGTTCTGATGCACATTTCAGCCAGGGATCTCCATAATATCCACACACAAACTGCAAACAATCAATGTTGTGTAGAAATGTAGATTAGGAGCACGTGGTATCACATTCATCTCACTTTTAGTTATGTTAAAATTGCACTCCGACTAAAGTCACATTATAGCGACTTTTCTTTGTAGCTGATTGTGATCTAGGAGGTCTGTCCAAAAAGTAATGAGAATGAAATTCCCATACTCTGTAGGGGTTACGCATGGGGATAGTGGTTCAAGGTCAGTTAGAGCGAGATCTCAGATAAACGGTAGGACCCGTTTCAGTTGCGTTCTAGCCTTCACAGTGCCCTGCTGAAGTGCTTTGTCAATGAAACAATGCAAGCGAGATTGGAGCAACAATATGTAATCAAATTCTGTGTGAAAATCAGTAAAAGTGCATCATAATCTCCTGAAATGCTGAAGAAAGTTTATGGACAAGCTATCCTGTCAGAACCCGATCGTTTAACAAGAGAGCCCAATTTCCTGAACAGAGCAATCACAGGAGATGAATCACAAGTGTTCGAGTATGATCCCGAGACAAAGAGCTGAACGGCACACGATAACATCACCTCGCCCAAAGAAAGCTTGCATGAGCAAATCAAAAATCGAGACACTGTTCACCTTTTTTTGATTCTCAAGGGATTACCCATAAAGAATTCATACCAGAAGGCCAAACGGTGGGTACCTTGGAGTTTTGAAGCGTTTGAGGAAGAGGGTTTTGCTTGTACGCTGTCAGATCGCCTATTCATGGATCCTCCATCATGACAATGCACCAAGGATGTGGAAGAATTTTTGGCTAAAAATAACCAGTCCAGTTCTTCCCCATCCCCGTACAGCCCCAACTTGTCCTTCTTCTCCAGGATTAAAGCACATCCCCAATGAATGAAACAATGAGAATTTTCATTCTCGTTACTTTCTGGACAGACTTTGTATTGCACTGTAAACCATGGGATCCTTGCACATGACTTTTACAACCATGCACTGTTAAACCCAACCAAAAAAAAAAGGAAAGAATTGCCCTCTTGTGGGGTTTTTCCCTCACCCATCTTCTGTCTCATTGATGATGTCACATATCTCCATATTTAAAGTCCAGTCTTCACTCTGTAAGGAGCCATCTGTGGCTTTTTCTATAGGAAGAAACAGAATACTGAGTTTTAGCAAAATGTATTTAGCTAACATAACACTAAGTGTGCAGATCTAAAGAGACTAAATGTAAACAGTTAAATGGGCAGGCTACATTAGCTGCCTAGACTGGGTGACAGATGAGCTTTAGCAAGATCAGGAAAGGGCATTATAGTGATGCCCTTCAGAAGCAGGGCTAGGTTATAAACACACACCTGCAGTTTCAGCCTCCAGCTGCATTTTATCTGCAGTCTTTCCTCTACATTTCCTCTGATTACAATATAGCAGCTGAAGACCTGGACACTACCTGGGCATGTTAACGGGGATACATCATCCAGCTAATTTAGCCAGCTAGTTTACAACATACAGCTTACAATACTACCCTTACAGCTCAATTTCAGCTTCTTTCAGCACCATAAAAGTTACATGGGCACGAAAGAAAGAATGAACTAAGACTAAGTTTTACTATTCATGACACAGCAATTAAAACGCTGATGTTAAATTGGGAGCGAATTATAGCCAAGACTCCTTAGTCTCGCATAGGACTCGTAGTCAGCCATGTAATCAGCCAAACTGACATACGACAAAGCAGTCAACCCTGACTGTAAGACATATAACACATTTCGTTCATTTATATTTCAAACCCATACCAATGCACTGTCCCACCGGAGTACCGTATGGATTTCCCAGCAAGAACTCCATCTTGTCAACAACAGTCCCATCGACTAACGGTGAACAAGGCAGTAAACACTGAAGCCCCGCCCCTCACGCTTTCCTATTGGAAGACGCGACGCTAGACTTTACATTTATTGGTCGAATGTCCTGTCGATCACTCAAAAAAAACCGTTTCACGAATTAAAGGGACACATCAGCACATAGAATAATATTGCGCGCACATTTTATATTATTTTATAAAACCTTAAAATATTGTTTCATAATATTATATTTTGTAATATAATTATATAAAATTGGAGTCTGGTTTGTAGGGGTATAAAATATTTTTAAATGTAGAACAGGGATTATATTATTATTCTATTATATTATATTAACATTCCTACCAGAACACACAAGGCCTACTATTTGTTTGAGATCTTATCTTCTGGACAGTAGCCAATATCTTTAAAGTAGCACATGCCCATTAATACAATTACAGACTTAGCTAATATATTAGATTAACAGTTAAAAAGAAAGCATTTTAGTATTTTATTCATTCAATAAATAGTATATTTAATGTTTCAACAGATATATGTAATTTAACATAATGACAACACCATTCATTCACTGCTCTTTAGTAAACACTTTATTCTGGTGAGGATGAAGGTGGATCTTGAGACTCTCCTGGAAACACTGGACAAGAATCAGGAATACATTGTAGATGGGAAGGCAGACCATCACAGGGTTCCATGCACGCACACACACATGGGGCAATTTAGAGTAGCCAATCCACCTACAGGTATGTTCCAGGGAGGTGGGAGAAAACCTGACAACTTGTAGGAATCCCACAAGGACATGGAGGAGAACATGGAGGAGGAGGAGAACATGGAGAAACTCTGTACAGACAGTAACCAAAGTTCAGAATTAAAAAGGCAAAATTATTGAAAGGCAAAGCTACTGTAAATTCCCATAGACAATAGTGTAAAACATGTTAACAGAAGTCATAAACATTCTTACAGATGCATTCACATAAACACTTCAGAGAAATTGTTTAACGGCTTTAGACTTTTAAAAGTCTCAAGCACGGTGACGTCACATTTACACTAAATTCTGTGTCCATGATACTTATGACAGTGATTCCACTACAGGCTGAGAAGATAGATTTTGCGGCATGTGCACAGGTCAGATCAGTCCTGAAGCAGTTTTTTCTTCACTGTGGAGTTTTCAGATGACAGATGCACAAATAGAGCACCTGCTGCTGTACGGGCCCGCAGCTCATACATGTCATAGTCATGAGCCCATTCAACGTTTCCCCAACGCTGGATCTAAGAGTGAACACATACACATCAACATCATACTCAATATACACATCATACATACATACATACTGGAGAATCAAAACACAGCCATTATAGTGAAACCAGAACATGCTTTAATCATACTGAATGCCACAACCCATATTTGTGCAGATTTACAGATTGATGAGGCGAGGTGAGACAGAGAGACATAAACACAGAGTGATTGCTCATGGGATATAAACATTAAAGTATTCATTTATATGCACCATGTTTTAGAGAATCTTTATAGACTTACTGTGTCTTTTTGCTATTATTACTTCAATCAGGTCACATATTACCTTTATGATATAAGCTTATCGTAGTTATTTTCAGTGTAGATTAAAAGCAGTCTGCTGAATGACATGTGGATCGTAATACCTGGTATTCCTCTTCCAGGCGAGACAGCAGTACCGCTTGTTCCACAGTTAAATGTCTGTCAATCAGCCCAAACGACAGAATCAATGACTTCAGCTGAGAGATCACATACTCAAGCCCTGCAGAAAGATGTAATTTTTTCTAAGCCTTTGAACAGCACGACAAACAATAAATCTTGTAAATTTTTTCTTGACAATAGGAATATAATAAATTTCCAGGTGCTCTACATTGAGCTTATAATGAGTAAATACATGAAACAATAACATAGAATAGCCCTGCACTTAATAAACATTGCTGTTTATTACAAAAAATACACCAATTCTGTTTACATTTGGTTGTTTCATGTACAGTGTGTGTCAAAAGTCTCAGGACACCCTTTTATTTCAGAAACAAAAGGGAAAAAAACACCCCAGCAGGTAATGAGTAAGGGGGTCTATCTTTTAGGCCATGTCCGGAACATGGTCGCCATCTTGAAAGCCGCCATATTGGATCAAAGGCAGGTTTTTCCAATAGGAAGGTGGTCATGTAGCATATCAGTGAAGACCAGAAATGTCTCAGTAATTGACTGTGACAATCAGATTTGCAATATAAAAAGTTATCAACACAGAAATTTGCAACAACAACTAGGAACGTTTCCTGTGATGCACAGCTATTTGATGCTGTCCCTGGTGCTGAAAGATTGGACCAGGGGCAAATAAAAGAGTGTTCTGTGACTTTTGACTCACCCTGTTTATTAAATTTTAAAATAAAACATTAAGTGAAAATTTGACAACTCCAAACTTTACATCGGAGTACAAAGGTCATGACTCAGCAACCATCTTTTGCACAAACAACTTAGAACACAAGTACATCACTTGGGTATAATCCTCATTAGGATATAAGCCAGATATGAGATTACTTTCTTGTTGTACAAGTAAACAGAGTCAGTGTATTTTTTTTTAATTAAGTCATGACACACAACTCCTCATTGTAAAATGAATTACACCAAATCCAGTTTTTTAGAAACATATATTTAGCTGTACCTGTCAGGGACCACAAATTATAAGAGTTAAGGTGCTGGCGAAATGTTTCCTTGGTCTCCTCTGGGATTTGCGGGCCCATTATACTAGACGATGATCCGATGACAACATTGTACCTAAATAAAATAGCAGATTTACAGATATTGGATCATTTTCCTCAATAAATAAATGACCAAGTCTAATAGTTTTGTCTCATTTGTTAGATTTTGTTCTCTTTATCTAGTTCTAGGACTTGTCTGAAAATCTGATATAGTTTTAGGTCAAATTTATGCAGAAATATAAACAATTCCAAAGAGTTCACAAATTTAAGTAATACTATATAAATATATTTTTAATAACGATCAATAATGATTAGGTGTTACCTTTTTTCAATCCAGTCCATTACAGGGTCCCATTCATTCTTCTGTAATTCCACAAGCCCTGGAGGGTCTTCTACTCTGTAACTAAAGGTATAGTAGGGGTCAGGTAACAAGCATCAGATTTTTAAGACAGCTCAGCCCTCAATCAGCTCTCAACCCTTCTACAAACACTGCATCCAGTTAAACCTTTTTATAAGAACGGTCTTTATATCCGAATTAAGAGACTGCATACCAAATAGTGTCTGTCTCCAGAAATTTCAGGGCAGCAGAAATCATTTGGTCCTTGTTGCGCTGCGTTGGGTTATCAAGAGCTGTATTACACAGGGTGGTCTAGCAAAACAAAAAATCATTAGTTAGAAGAAAATAAACCCCAGTATAATTGCACAATTCAGTGCTTCATTAAGTTGAAAGAATCTCACTAGATGCATCGTGTAGAACTTGAGCGTGTTCTTCTGAGCATCCCATTCAGTAGCAACAGCAATGGCCAGGGCTTCATTGGGCACAGTGAAAAGTTTTCCTCCTGGAGTTTTAAGCTTTCTCCTGTCCAAGTTTATCTCAAACAGACCACCTGAAACCAGACAGCAACCAATATTCAGCCACACCAGCACATTTTCACTGGATACACTGGAACACTTAAGTACAATGCTAAACAGTAATTCACAGAGAAGACATCTTCACATACATGTATAGTACTTAAAGTCTAATAAAACAGAAACATCTGAAAATTATCAGTGCACCATCTACCTACTTGCCAAAACCACATCATGACATGGACTCAGTGTGGACTTTATTAAGAACACCCATTGTGTCCACCCATTCATGCATGCAATTATCTAAATCAGCCGATCACGACGCTGCGGTGCAATGAACAAAATCGTGCAGATTCGGGCCAGCACTTTCAGGTAACGTTCACATTTTTGACTGAGGTGTGATTGTCTGTGCCGTACAGGCTGCTCCAAGTATTTCTCTAGCTGCTGATCTCCTGGGACATTCACAAACAAAATACTCTAACAAACATCCAGTAGGATGGAGACGCCTGGTTGATGAGAGAGGTCAACGGATAAAACAGCCAGACCGGTTTGAGCCGACAGACCGTCTGCGGTAACTCAGATAACCACTCTGTATATTTGTGGTGAGCTGAAAAGTATGTCGGAAAGCACAACACAGGGTGGCTATGGTGGGAATCAAACTCATGACCATCTGGATAGTATTCCAACGTCTTAACCACTACACTACACTACCCCATAGAACAACTCATGCAAAAATAAATGTATATTTAAATAAAAAAAAACTCAATGACAAAAAAAAGAACTTTCAATGCAAAAGTACATGGAAGAATTTGGATGCTCACCTTCACCTTGAGAGATGCTGACATCCTGGTAAAATTTCTTACGCTCTGTGGAACAAAATTACAGCAATGAACAGAATGCACCACACACACACACACACACACACACACACACACTCTCCACAGTGAGCTTCTCAACACCTCACCTGCTGCAGCACTTCCGTAGTTTGCTCTTTGCACGTGCGCTGAAGACTTTAACGCAAACGGAGGCGCAAAAAATGTCAGAGGCGCACGAGCGCACTGCCGGTGAAACGCACACAAACTCCGCAACATCGCTGCTTTTCCAAAATTAACTACTCCTACAGCTAATACTGACAACTAGCCATAAACGCCACGAGCTAACACACACGATCCGAAAATTAGAATTTCATCTCTAAAGCCCATAGAAATGACTTTAACACACAGATTACCTCTTAAAGCTCATAACACGAGTTTAAAACCTCCACATTGACCTTCCCGTCACATGTGAAGCAGAAACTTCCTTTATCTTTTTTAAAATAAAAGTCTCATGTTCTGTTCTGTCGGTTTTATTATTACTTATTTTATATTAGTTACTTATTACTTATTTTAAATGAATTACTTAATTCTATAGTTTAGGTAGCTACTGTTCGTATAAACATTTGTTTCCTCCAAAAGCAATTTCCTCTATAATAAAAAATACTTTTTTGCATGATCATTATAATTATTCGCTTTTTATTTTAGGTTACATAAAAATCTGTCTCGACTATAATAATAATAATAATAATAATAATAATAATAATAATAATAGAAACCAAGATCCATCAGACCAGACTCTGTTACATCACATTTGCACAACTGCGTGAATGTGTATGGACAGACGTTCCTAATAAAGTGTCAAGTGAGTTTATTTATAAAATAAATAAATATTTTGTAACCTATCGGATATTTAAAGGACTAGTTCTTACCCTAACCTGATAAGTAAATAAATAAATCAGTGGTGTCTAATAATAAACCATTTGCAGTATAATGCAAAGGATAAATAAAGCAAAGTAGGACAGGGTTATAGTAGCCTGTAACGCAGGCCCACGTGTACTAGTGTGTATGTACTGCCACCTACTGGATGCAGCTCAGTAATACACAACACAAAATGCACTGACTACAGCATGCATGCAGCATTGTACTTGTTTTTGAAGCTACCTTCTGCATTTTCAGTAATGTAGGTCAGAGTAGGTTAGTAAATTATACTAATGCATACTGTAGAGCATATACTAAGCATATACAGACCAGAAATATTTAAACTGTTTCCCTGAGCCTCACCTCCCCAAAACAAACTGTCGTGCTTGAGACACCCAACTAATCCCTTTTCTTTAAATAAAACTCTCTGACACTGACAGAAAAAGGCTCCAAGCTTTATTACACGTTATGCTTTAGCATGCATACACCTGGGCATTTGTCCGGATTCAAATGCAAAGTACACTGTCCAGCGCTTTCATATTTATACAGTGGTTATGGGTGATATACAATATACAAGCTATGAACCTGAAAAATAAATAAGGTGCACGTGGTGTTGTAGAGCAATCCACCATTGATTTTTTCAGCCATCTTCTTTGCAGACTGTTCACGTCTTGTTTTGTGGCTGCTCCGAACTAGATCGTGATGGAAGTAAACAAGACAGGTTTGATGATGTCAGTGTAGAACTGACTCAACGGATCTGCCTTCAGTTTTGTCTTCAGTAAATCAATAGCTTAATTGGGTTGAAGTCAGATGACTGATTTGGCCATTGAAAAACTTTCCATTTCTTAACCTTAAGAAGCTCTTGGGTTGGAATCATTATCCATCTGCACTGTGAAGCACAGTCCTATCAGGTTTGATTAAATCTGAGCAGAAGGTTTAGCTCTATCAGCAGTCACATCATCAATAAACACCAGGGATCTGGTTCCATTGGCAGCCATGCATGCCCATGCTGTAACACTGCCTCCACCATGATTGACAGATGATGTGATATGCTTTGTAACACAAACACTTACTTTCTTTCTTCACATTTTTCTCTTCCCATTGTTCTGGTACAAGTTAATCTCAGTTTCATCTGTCCAAAGAATCCTGTTCCAGAGCTGTGCAGGCTTTTTATTAATGCTGTATTGGCTTTTTTAGATGCTTTCTAGCAAAGTCAGTGGTTTGCATCTTGAGGTAAACACTTTGTATTTACATTCATGAAGTTTTCACATGATTGTATACTTTGTCAATGATAAACTTACCTACTTGAGAGTATTTTTGGATGCCTAGATGTTGTGAAGGGTTTTTTTCTTCACCAAGGTAAGAATTCTGTGATGATCCACTTTAGTTGTCTTCCTTGGTCTTCCTGGCCTTTTGGTGCTGCTGACCTTACTAGTGCATTCCTTCTTTTTAAGAATGTACCAAATTGTTGATTTGGCCACTCTTAAATTGTCCCTGATAGTTTTATTTTAGCCTAATGATGGCCTTGTTCACTTATATTGACATCTCTTTGGATTACATATTGAGAGTTCCCATTAACTACCAAATGCAATTTCAATACTTGGAATCAAAGTCAGACCTTTTATCTCCTTAAGTAGTCATGAAATAATGAAGAAACAGGCTACATCTGCCCACAAAACTACTTATTGGTATGTTGTCCAATGACTTTTAAGCCTGTAAAAATGGTTCTAATTCTTAAAGGGTTCATCCCAAGTAGCTGTTATATAACTTGTAAAGTCTACACCTAATCACATTGCATGCATCTGCTCCGTTTCAAATCCATGGGGGTGGAGTACGGAGGCAAAATTCTGAAAACTGTGTCACTGACGAAATACCTATAGACCTGAGAGTATTATACACATCAATAAGATTATGTTTTATCTCCATGGTACAATTTTTGCTTTGTCAAAACAAATTCCACAAGTAATGCCGATGGCAATACACGCTCAAACAGTGCATACACGCTCAGTGCAAAAATATTTGCGTCATTGTTGTCTCTAAAAGTATGAGCCTGCAGGTGTTTATTAAAAAGCAAAGGGATGGGCACGAATAATAACTGTGGTCACGTCATTTACATGTGTGTAAAGCTCGGTCACGTTGTCTGCTCTTCAGAATAGTCCCGTTTGTGACAGTGTGTAGAAAATGCACAATGGCCACAGGACCTGAGAGAGGATTGGCTGGAGTGGATTAAAGAGTTCCCAGCATCTATTGTGAGTTGGGGTAAAAATGTGTATCTACTATGAGTGGTATGTGTGTTGGTGTGAGTTGCCCCTTCCGTCCTGAGATGCGCAATCCTCTGGGTGGACGGGCATCATTCTGACTATTGTTATGAGCTTGCCTATAAAGGTCATCATGGAATGGGAAGTACAGTCCATCATGGATGAGCTACAGGGAAGAAGGCAGCAGTAAATAGTGAGGCATTGTGCTTCCAGATGGATCCAGCGTGGCGAGATCGGCTTCTGGCTGTGGCAGCGAGAGGGCAGTGGCAGAAGACTCCCTCTGCTTCAGTGACAGTGACCTACAGGAGCCAGAACAGAGACAGCGCAGACCGCCATGTTGAGAGGAAGGCCTAGAAAGTTATAGTGAACTCCAGTCATGGGGATGGTTGGTGCTAGAAACAAATTTCAAGTGTTCATTTTTAGCAGAGATATGTTTATATGAAAAACAAGATTATTCCAATTTAAATATATGTTCTGTGATTTAGTGAAAGCCAAAATGTGTTAGGTGGCGTCCCATGCTCCCTTAATTCATTTTAAATGTCTGACCTATTAATTACACTAAACCACACAAACTCCCAAAGACAAATGAAAATATTTAAATAACACTTCAAGTACTTTTGTTCTGTTCTACTGTAGAAATTTGAGTATCATTTAATATCATTTTTAAATCCCACATAATATCTGATTCAGTTCTACTGTGACAAATCCAATAAGAATAACAAATCAAACTTTTATCTGCAAACTGTAATGTATTCATAAAGTGTATTCTACAGTTCTCCTGACATGACATTCATCCATTCCTACTAAAATCTAAAGCAACTGTATTTTAAAATATTAAAATGGTTGTTCAGTCCTATTTGTGCCACCTTTTAAACTCCCATAAATTATTAAATCAAATTGTTCAAATCAAAAAGATAATATATTCATAAAGCATGATGTAATGTTACATGACTTTCTTTCAAGTTTATAATACATTCTGAATGCCACTGTCTGGCATAGAGTTCTGTAGCAATGTCCAGAACCAGCTGGCCTTAGAACACCTTTTTCCACCCTCAACACTTGCATATGATGCAATCCACAAATCGTAATGTGCCTTAGACCTATAATCATATTCATAGAAGTTCGCTGTATACTGCATTACCACACTTTTGGCTAATACCCCACTCATTTTTAGATTCTGTGTTGTATAGTGTTGATAGAAACTAGGGGTGGGACTTAAACGCGTTAATTTCGATTAATTAATTACAGGGAAAATAACAAACTAAAAAAATTTACGCATTTTAACGCATTTAACGCATGAGACACTTTTGCACCGTGGAATGTTTCTCACTGCACGAGTTCCAGGCATACAGATTATATGGACGCACAATAAGATGAGCATGATGGAGATGACTGAAGAGGCTACGC
>JAOVVG010000054.1:15342092-15353671 GCA_028566375.1 Leptodoras nelsoni | reverse complement strand
AATAGTCATGAAAATAAAGAAAACGCATTGAATGAGAAGGTGTGTCCAAACTTTTGGCCTGTACTGTATATATATAAATACAGTATATGACAGTGAAATCAACTGTGGCAGAATCTCCAGGATGCCTAAATAATAATCCTGCACATGACAACTAATAGTTGTCATGTTTTACAGGGTTGTCATGCTAGATACTGACTTGTTTAGTATTGTATTGCTTAGTGATGACACTTTATAGTACTTTTTAAACAGAAAACATTTTATACAGATTTATATACATTTATTTTCCACATTATTCTTTACTTTTCAGGATGTTTGCACAGTATAGATTTTCCTATAACATTCTACTGTGGTATTCTCGGTGACATTTCATTTCAGATTCCACTGTATTCCTTTCACATGCCTTGTGCATACCATAGACTTACTTTGACTAACTAATATTGTTTGCATAACCTGTTTTCAAACTCAACCCGTATTCATCTACATTTGTAAACCGATCGATATAGCCGACACACCAGCACACTTGGCAATTATAATACTATACCCTACATAGGCAAACATTTTCACATTTAGGTTTAGAACATAAAGCAACACTTCAAAATTATGGTTTTGAATCAAATCTCATCCCTAGCAAGTTGAAAATAAAATATATTTCAGATTAAAATATATAAACACATGTATAAATATATAAAGATATGCACGCTAGGTTGATTGGTGTCTCTAAAGTGACCCTAGTGCGTGAGTGTGTGCACGAGTGTGTGAGTGTGTTTGCCCTACGATGGATTGGCGCCCTGTCTAGGGTTGTTCCTGCCTTGCGCCCTATGTGGCCGGCTAGGCACCGGCTCCCCCGTGACCCTGAAAAGGAATAAGCGGCCAAGAAGATGAATAATAATAATAATAATAATAATAATAATAATAATAATAATTGTGTTATTATTATAATTATCATAATTATAATTATAATTCAAAGACATTTGCCACATACATTCAAGCTCCATAAATTTAATTATAGGTTCCTGTATCTTTGTCTCAGATTAGCTACTGGAATAACTTTCAGCAATGCTCAGTCAGTTATTCAATTCAATTCAAATGACCTTTTTTGTTATTATAGAAGCTGCACAATACTTCTAGTTGTTATCAGGTGCTTACAATTAAGTATAAATTACACACAAAATCCCAAACAAATAAGGAAAATATTACATAAGCACCTACTGGCTATAATTACAAAAATTAGTAAAATGTTTAATTAGCCTTGTAGCCAGTGCAGGGATATTGCATGGATTACAATTCACAGTGGTCAGAAGTTAAAGTCTTCACTATACAGATAAAGTGACTGAACATCACTAGTATGTTTGCATCACACTGGCTACATTAGCACCATAATCAGGTTTATATACTTAGATGGACATATTTGAGTGGTGGACTCAAAAGCAATAGACTATAAATTAGGCAAATGTCTTTCATCTGAATGTGTTACAGTTAATTGAATGAGCTGAAGACAGAAACTGTTCTTATGTTTCTGTAGCCAGAATATTTTGAAACCACTTGCGTGTAAGAGGTTATAGCTGCAGATTGTGGTTTCTGAGACGATGTGGTCATTTGTTTTCCTTAGACATCTGTTTTAAGTGTCCTTGATATGTGTTAGTTCGGGCAACATGGTGGCTCGGTGGGTAGCACTGTCGCATCACAGCAATAAGGCCCCGGGTTCGATCCCCGGGTGGGATGGTCTGGGTCCTTTCTGTGTGGAGGCTGCATGTCCTCCCCGTGTCCGCTTGGGTTTACACCGTGTACTCCGGTTTTCTCCCACAGTCCAAAGACATGCATGTTAGGTTGATTGGTGTCGCTAAAGTGGCCCTAGTGTGTGAGTGTGTGTGCCTTACGATGGATTGGCGCCCTGTCTTGGGTTGTTCCTGCCTTGCGCCCTATGCTGCCGGCTAGGCACCGGCTCTCCCGTGACCCTGAAAAGGAATAAGCGGTTAAGATAATGAATGAATGAATAAATCTGCATTAAATTTAGACTTGCCATTTGCTGACTTCTACCAGCTTGTTGTGAAGAGCAAACGACTGCTGATAGTGGCAAGGCCAAATACTAAGTAGAGTTGGAGGAAATACACTATAAGGGGTGAGTCACATCCAATTTTGACCATAAATGTATGCTGGGGAAATTAGGTGTCCAGTTTTGGCATGTTATAAGGTGGCAACCCTAGGTACAGTAGTAAATGTAACTCGACGTGTGACTCGACGTGGCCTCTGAGTCTGGAGGGGAGGGTGAAATGTTCAGAAACGTTAGCACCGCCCACTGTGATGTGATTGGTTGGCGCTTTGGTCTGCGGTAAAGGTGATTTAGAGCTGCATGAACTCCGTGTCACTCGTGTCAAGACTCAGTGTCGGGCTCGGCTCGGCTTTAAGCTTTAACAGCCTACCAACACTGTGTGAGCTCACAATGGGTGACCATCGCTTTCCTCTACACATCCGAATAAACGGCATACTGTGCAAAGACAAGAGCAAAGTAAGACTGTTTTTGTAATAACTAAGATCTAGGATGCTGATTACCAGAATGATACGACAAACTGCTTTGTGTTTCAGTTGTATATGGCATCTGTGCTGTGGTCGGATCAGACCGATGTGATTGTATACAGGTCCCTCCGAGACTTCAAGCACCTTCACGTAAGAACCAGATGATACTGAAACAATCCGATTCTGACTTTCTGAAACGTTTATCCTGGATTAATGTTGCTTAATGTACGAAAAGATTGAGCAAGCGACACTGAAATAGATGTAGAGCGTGGATTATTTACTGAGTCTGGTTTCTTCCTCGAGGAGTCTTTTTTCACTCACTGTTGGGTCTGCTTGCTCATTAGGGATGTAAATATTCTTGTCTGTTTGTCTATATTCTGTACGAATAAATAAATGAATAAAATACAAATACTTTTTTTTCTGTTTGCACACGTTATATCACTATAGGCTGTTTATTATAATACATTTATAATTGGGGAAGTATAACGTGAAACTGCTTTATTTATTTTATAGGAGCGTTCTTTTGATAGTAGGTAGGTGCACAGTTTTGATCAATAAAGTGTGTGACAAATTTGGGGTTTCACACATTAGGGCGCAATCAGCTGTTTCCATAAAATGGGATTCTATGGAACGTGAAAATTGTCTTTTTTTCATGACTACAAATTTGTCCAGTGTCTAATGTATATGCTGAGGTATTTGCATGACAGATTTGAGGAAGTTTAGTCTTGTTATGCAAGAAGACCAAAATAAACACTTCATTCACCACAACACTATGGGAATGTTAAACGTCTGTGCTGCTGATGTGTTCACTTTACCCACCACTCACCAGTCGACTTACTGTGCTACAATACAACTGTTAACTGTTGTATTGTAGCCTTTCACGGTCTGTTGCACAGTATGTGTCTAATTGTCTTTTTGCACTGTAACTTAACAGAAACCTGATTTGCTATACACCTGTATGCAATGAAGGAAGATGAAGCACTGTCTCTCTCTCTTTCACAACAGAGGCAACTTAAAAAGAAATTTCCAGTGGAAAGCCCATTTCACTATGAGGACAGAGTACTGCCTAGATTTGGAGGTAGGACTTACAGTGGCAGCAGCTGCTGCTCTGTCTGGATGAAAAATTAATTTTGTGATGGAACAAATACAAACTTCTTTTCAGTGTTTTGCTCAAACAATGTGGCAAACACTCTTCTGTTAGGTTTATTGATGAAGCTGAACCTCCAGAGGAGAACTCTGCCTCGGTGTATGTATCGAATAAAGTCTCTGGAGCGCTACTGCACTGAGCTGCTGCGGTGTGAGCCGAGAGTCTCTCAGTCTCCTGAGCTCATTCATTTCTTTATTCCCAAGGAAGAAGAGCTGCATCCTGAGTTTGTACAAAACAGGTATCCTACTTTCTTCAGACTTTAATAACTGTCTTGTGGTATAAGTATACTTACAGGGACTTGATTTAAGGCCTAACCTAACTGTATTACCAGACCTAAAGTTTCCTTGTTTATAGATCTTTTTTGACATGATAAATATTCTAATAATGTAAAAATATCTTTTTAGTGATTTAATAACAAAACAAAGCACTTAAATGTTTTGTCTAAAGCTATACTGTTGTGTTTATTTTTCTTCAGCATAATGATTTTTCAACCAGAAGATCCCCCTAATGGTCAGCCAAATGTCGACCTGAGCAGTAAGCGTTTCAGTGTTGGGAACGTGTCCCAGCCATATGTCACCAAACTATATCGCTGTTTAGCGCCGTATGAGACCAAGGACACCAAGAACAGACCATTTAGTGTAACTGTGGATGAAACTGTGGAAGTGCTCATTAAAGATCAAATTGGTATGTCTTGACCTTATTCTTTATTCTTTTGTTGATTGTGCAGTTACCTGTGCTTATATTTCCATCTGAAATCATCAGGATGGTGGCTGGTAGAGAATGAAAATAAGTGTTTGGCCTGGTTCCCTGCTCCTTACTTGGAGTTGTGTGAAGATGAAGAAGAGGAAGAAGATGAGCTTGACAGTGTAGGTGGTCAAAGTAAGTTACAGGGCTAAGTAAGTTACATTTGCATGTATTTGAGCCATTTAAAAATATACAATTTTTAAATTGATTTGAAAAGTCATTCTATTCTACAATTCTTCATTCTTGTCTCCCCAGCAGCTCTCTACTGTGTTATAAGGAATTACACCTCTACCATGAAGGATGAGCTATCGGTGAACATTGGAGCCGTGGTAAAGGTTATTCAGAAGTCTGATGATGGCTGGTGGCTCATTAGGTAATTCAGTCTATCTGTTTTTATATAGAATATAACTGTGACACAGGATACAGGTTCCTGTAGTGTTCTTCAAATGAATTCTACCTGGAACCCTCCTGATATTCTGAGTTTCCTGTTGTTTGGAACAGGGAAACACTGTTCAACCATTAGCCCTGCTAACCCTATGTAGTTCTCTGCAGTTATTGAATACTTCATAGTATTTAACGGATGATTTGTTTTAAGATGAAAATTGATTAATAAGCTGGATGTTGTTTTGGGTTAAGGGCTATATTTAACTTTACCCAATGCACTTGGCATAGATTAGAAGGATGTCTTAATAAAATCAGTGCAGCAGCTATATTTTATTATAGAATATAGACTGCAGTCTTTTGGTCCACTCTAGTTGATTCTACACTCTAGGATTCTACATAGTTCCCCAAAGAAATATTTTTTCAAATAATGTATGCAATTCTAAATAGTACACTTGTATAAGAATAATTTTTTTTAAGTGTATAGATGTTTTATTTAATAATCTTTATTATTATGTGGGTGATTCTTACTGACCCAGCCTTAATTGTATGATATTACTTTGCTTTTACAGCTATAATGGAAAGGCAGGCTATGTGCCCTCTATATACCTGCAGCCGTACTCCAACCCTATGTTTAACATGCAAAAAAAGTTGCACAGCTCCAATCTAAATCTCTCCAGTCTGTCAACTGTGCTGTCTCACCCCACCCAAAAGTCACACTTCTACAATTCCCACTCTCTGGAGGTGCTCTCTGAGCTTCCAGACCACATTGATCTAGTCCAACACGATGTGTCCAACAGCCGCAAGAGCAGCTTCAGTGATGACACTGATTTCTTTTCCAGCTCCACTGTTTCCCTGGGCCTGAGCCTGTATAGCTCAGAAGGGGAAGAGAACCTGCAACAGTTGGAAAAAGATGCAGAATCAGACAGTCCTGACAGTGGTTTGTCCATGAAGCTTCAAAGCCCTACCAGTTCAGAAACCATAAACTCTTCCAAGCTGTATCCACGGGTGCCCCCTCGTCCACAAACCCAAGAGATCCTCACCCGCTGCACCACCTACACCCGCAAGGCAGCCCTGAAAACCCAAGCTCGCCTGTTTGACAGACCTGAGATTCAGGCCTTGTAAAAGAAGAGCAAAAGAGAAGTTTTGCAATCCTGGACTGCTGGAATCCTGACACATTATATCTGTCTGGTGCAATCAGTATGGCTGAATATTTTTCATGTCTGAACCAGTTTTTGAAAACAGTGCTCACCCAATGCTTGTGTGCATATATTGTGTTTCCTCTATAATTACATGCTTTTAACCAATTATACTATTTTAAAAAGCTAAAGGTGAATTGGTTAGCTAAGTAAATACTAGCATAGTTACAGATCATTAGTGCATCATTCAGTTACTTCCACTGGTAAGACTGGTTCTATTCTAAATATAGGTTTATTAATAATATGCTTGTGCTTCCTTTTCTCAATCACTTCTTGTGTAATATATTAGGCCTGTCCAGGTGGCAGAGAAAAAAAACAGGCTGGTAACAGGCTAGTGTTATTATATAAAATATTTTACAGATATAAAATGTACTATGTCTTTCAATAATAGTATTGTACATGTTAAATCATGGTACATTGGCTCCCAGTAAAATTTTAAAATCATCCATCACCATCCTTCACTCAGTCACTTGTGACTGTTATTGGTAGCATGGCAGGATGCTGATATTCCAGAGTAACCTTATGCCTATATTACCCTGTGTATATTGGCATTGTTTATAATCCCCCTATTTATTATTAGAATGGAGTTTCCTTTTGAATATAGTTCCTATCAAAGCCTCTTTCTTTGGCTTGCTCATTATCCATCTAAATCTATATCTGGGGGACTCCTACTGTTAAAAGTATTATACACATGGATTAAATATTACCATACATTACATAAATAAATATTAAGTCTTAACACCTGCAATGGTTTCTCTAAAGTGTTTCTCAAGAACTAAAGTTAACATACAAAGGAATCAGTAAATAAGACATGAATACATAACTACAGCATGACATGTCAGTTTCTTTTACAAGAAACAGGAAATGGAAATGGAATGATTTCTTGACATGGTAGATTATCCTTTTGTAAAATCAAACACCTATGCAAGGAAATTGTTCTTGTTTTCCTGGTTGTGTTCCCTGTATGTCAATCCCTGAATGACCTATATTTAAATATAAGTATTTCATGTCAGTCCCTAAGATATGACTGGATGATTCACCTGTAGGAACAAATATTTTTGTTTAAATAAATATTTCAGTCAATATTTGAAGATATTTGAATATGGAAGTGAAAGAAATGTGGCATGTGTCCAGTCCACATTTCATTTTTTGAAGTATTTGGTATAAATGAACTTTTATTTGAATAATGTTATACAATATTTAGATTACTGGCTGTTAAATGGTTGACGAATTACCAAAATACTAGGTTGGTGTAGACATGGGAATTATTTCCAAACTTTTATGAAGTTCAGTTATCATATGGCACTCAACATACAATATAATGGATATAAAAAGACTGTATATGCATTTTAAAAACAGCTGCGACACCAATTCTTAGCTGGAGTCAGTTCTTACCTACACAAATAAATATGGATTTCCAGTCATAGTACATATAGCCATATGATTAAGGCCTGGTTGTGAATTTCCACTAGTATATTATTTTGATACACAGCTTGTATGTGTTGATTTATACTATTTTATTGGTTTACAATATTGGTTGTCTACTGATTAGTCCAAAAAGCAAAACCTTAAATGCAAATTATTTTATATAGATAGGATATAGATAGGGAGTTTGCATCAGTAACAAGCATTATTGCTGCCAAATACTGCTAGATACAGTATGTGACCTAACTTCCCATTTGTGTACCACCTTAACATATCCCTTCTTAACATCATATATAGCTACAGCTATAGAAGTCTAAAATTAGATTTGTTTTATGATAAATAGGATTTTGAATGCTAGGTTGTTGGGAATTTTTCAAACTTTTATCTACACTACATTGCCAAAAGTATTCACTCACCCATCCAAATAATTGAATTCAAGTGTTTGAATCACTGTCATGGCCACAGATGTATAAAATCAAGCACCTAGGCATGCAGATTGCTTCTAGAAACATTTGTGAAAGAATTTATATATTCCGCAGTCAACTGTCAGTGGTATTATTATACAAAGTGGAAGCAATTGGGAATGACAGCAACTCAATGTGAATAGTTACTGCCCAAAACAAAACCAGAGCAAACTAAAAACATCTCAACATCACTGTAGAAAGCAGTAAAGGACCAGAATATGTAATATAAAGCATGTCAAACAAATAAAAGATAAGTCATTTTTTTAATGCATGCATAGCTATGTTGTGTGTAATACTGTCCTACTTAACAGGTAAACCATATAATAACTTTGAGAACCTTAAGACTAATAATTCTGAATGTAAAACTCATTCATTTTCTTGACCTCTTATTCCTTTTCAGGGTCATGGGAGAGCCTAGCCGGCAGCATAGGGCGCAAGGCAGGAACAACCCTAGACTGGGCTCCAATCTATCGTAGGGTACACACACGCACACACTCACACACTAGGCCCACACGAACACGGGTAGGACATGCAGACTCCACACAGAAAGGACCCAGACCGCCCCAGCCAGGGATCAAACCCGCAACCTTCTTGCTGTGAGGTGACAGTGCTACCCACCAAGCCACAGTGTCACACTAAATGTAGCTATATAACGAGAACCAAATAAATGGGAATGGTAAAGAATGTTACAGCGCCATCTACAGTTTAAACTTAAAGTTAAACTGAAAAACAATTAAAAATAAAGCTAAGAACTTGTAAACACTTCTGCCAGCCTTTAACACCTTTGTGTTTCTCGAAAAGATGAAATCTGGTGTTTTAGTTAAACATTACCTTACCATCACCTTAAGATTATGCAAACAAAAGCCCTGATGACTTGTAAAACCCAGTATAAAATGGATCCAGTATAAAATAAAAAAATAGATCTTTCTTTGGACAAATAATTATTTTTGATTAAACATTGAACAACCAAATGTCTGCTTTGATAAGTTCTAATGCTAATGAAATTTAATGATAATAATAATATTTAGCTCCAATGTTGACATTATGGAACAACTTTGGGTAATGTCTTTATTAAACAGCCAGAGCATTACCGTTACATATTCACATGAGTCAACCTGCAGAAAACACTACTGATTTCCACCAGCCATTCACAGACAACAGTGTCAAGAGAATAGAGTTTGTAGTCTGTAGAGCACACAAGCCATTGAAAGCTCAATGGTTTCCACAGCACTGCCTTTGTCCACTAAGTAAAACCTGGATGGTGCTAAAATAGGCCTCTGTTGGTTGGGGAACACCTAGACAAGTGTGTTTAGCATGTGACAACATTTACAACACACTGTGCTAGAATGTAAAAGAAAATGGAAACAAGTAATAGATTTCTGAATCATTGGGTGTCAAATGGACTCTGCTGCGAACAGTTAAGCTGCATATTGTTGGATGGCAGCATCTGCTAGGACTTCATGGAGCACAGAGCACGTTAGGATGTATCGTTTCATGAACAGCTGTGACTTTCTAATACAGTGAAATATGGTGAGTTCTGATGTACTTTGCCTACTGACCTAACTAGTGAAAACCAATGGATGCAATTATTTTATTTTTGTTTCTAACGATCATAATATCACCTTTGGCTTGCTCATTAGGAATTAATTTATTCATTTAATATTTATATCTTTCTGTAAAGCTGCTTTGTGACAATGTCCATTGTTAAAATAGAACTGAATATAAATAATATTTTAATACAATTTAGAATGAATGATTAATGATTGTTGATTCATTATTTTTTCTAATACTGACAGTAACCTTTTCCATGATTTTAAGTTAGACTCCATACACTAATGGTGTTTGTCTGGTTATGTTTCATGTCAGAGTGGTGGCCATGAAGTGGATATTTTTGTGGACCCCCCAGACCATGACCTTATCTGTATCATATGCAAAGGTGTTCTACGCTGCCCTGTACGTGTGGCATGTAACCATGTCTTTTGCAAGAAGTGCATTTTACAGTGGATGAGGAGGTATGAAACCTACAAATGACATTTCTAATAGAGATGATTCATCAAAAAGAAGTGTTTTCAGTGTAAGCATGCTAAACAGTGTGTCCTAAACTGATCCAGACAGGAAACATGTCCATGCTGCAGGAAGCCTGTCAGCCAACGTCTTATGTTTGTTATGTACAAGCTCAGTAAATCCATTGGTCGTTTACCAATCAAGGTAAGAACCCTCTTTGTAACAATGCTAGGGAAATGATCCCAGAATCTCAGGCAAAAATTCTTGATCATATCACATTATTATTCTCAGTGCCAAAATGAACAGCAGGGTTGCACAGCCACCTTCCCTCTCTCAGAGGAATACCTCCACAGGTCTACATGCCCATTCGAATGGCTGCTGTGCCCACAACAGGGCTGTGGGACTAGGGTACTGAGGAAGGATGCCCAGGCACACAATCAGGTCTGCAGCCATTGGAGGCAGCTGTGCCCGATGGGTTGTGGCACGCTGCTGAGCCGCTCTACTCAGGCCCAGCACAACTGCTACAGAGAGCTGCAGGAATGCTACGAGACCCAGCGACAGACGCAGAGAACCATCGCCTCTGCACTGCGCAGGAAGATGCAGCGCATGCAAAGCCGCATGGCCCACATGACAAGGCAGATCAGCCTGCTCTGTGAAAGCCTGGAGCTCAGTGAGAGCATAAAGGAAGAGGAGGAGGAGGAGGAGGAGGAGGAGAGCCCTGCTGAGGGAACCAGCACAGGGAGAAGCTCCAGAGTTGGCCACATGACCGCCATCAGTTCTGGCAGCAGCAGCTCCTAGGAAATATTGTTGTTATAAGAAGATATATGTCTGTTAATGTGTCATTTCTAATAGAATCTGAAACCCAACACTTACATATGTCAGCTGTGTGGTTTTAACACTAAATGAGTGAGCTCAAACAGCTGGGTTGCATATACTAACCAATATTACTATGTGCTGAAGTATGAGCAGGTCAGGTGTTGCATGACCAAATGTGAAGAAAACTTTGTTGTTAATTTAAACTTATTCCAAGTTGGAAGTCTGCTACAATGTATAGCATACCATAAGGCCCATAATAATATAAATAATTAATAGTCATTGCATGTGATTAACGCGAGTACTTTTGTAATAAATATTTTTCATAGTAGTGGTATGGAGAGATTGCATTTATTAAAAACAAAAACTTTACAGTATGTAAGTATATATAGGAAGCACATTAAACCATGATCTGCTTGCAGTGAGTTTATAATTTTACAGAAATGGAAACATAAAAACAGTGCAGTTTAAACATTTTATTTTTTATAACTGGATAAATTACTAAATGCACAGTGGTGATGGCGTATTTTCATAAATGGCCACAAAGAGGCACTACTCTAAAGGAAAAGAATCGTTCAGGACACAGGTCTCAATGGAGTCCGTAGCAGAACATTGTGATGGGTGTATTGTACAATGCTGAGGTGCTGGTTGATTCTCCAAGGCTGAGTGCATTAAGGGGAAGTATATATCATCCATGTTCGGCAACACAAACACTTTCTGTAATTCAAAAAAAGCTTGTAAAAGATATCAAGAACTATAGACATATAGACCACCTCCTTTTCTCTACACTCCTTGTCCATTTTCTCAGTTATACTATATAGCTGCACTTTGTAGTTCTACAATTACAGACTGTAGTCCATCTGTTTCTCTACACACTTTGTTAGTCCC
>JAOVVG010000054.1:15299892-15310099 GCA_028566375.1 Leptodoras nelsoni | reverse complement strand
GCTGGTCCAATTTAGCCATGAAACCTCCCACACTAAAATGACAGGTGTTTCAGTTTCATTGTCTAACCCCTGTAGGTTTGACATACATAATTATGCCATAATTAATTACTACTCCAATTAAATGAGACATGTGCATGTGATCTGATGTGTCTGTGAACATGATAGCAGTTAATATCTATAATAAAATAAGTGATTAATTCCAAATGCCCATTCAGTAGCATAAGTGTTCTGGTAAGCAGATTGAATTACCTAGAATTGTCTAATGGCCTCAATTAGGTGCAGCCATAGAAAAAAAAATCTAATCTTGCTCCAGGCTTTCTACCTGGACAAGGATACATGTCAAGTCAAGTGGAACAACCCGTCTATTCTGTGCAGATCATAACCCACCACAGGAACAGCTTGTTAAGTGCTGAGAGAAGTGTGGCCAGCACAAGTCTCATGCCTGTTAACAGAAGAGTGCGCTTTCCTCCCAGTAGTGACTTATAAGAGGCAAGAAGCAACAGAGCAACCATTGTGCACTTAGTGGTCCCATCCTGTAATGGGATACATATAAGGCAGATCAAATGTGCTAAGGAATTCAGAGCCAGCTAGGCCTGAGCTCTACTGAACCTGTGCGGTCTGTTGCTCCTTTTCTGGAGTTGGAAAGAAGAAAGCAGCCAAAGGTAGTTTTTCATCAGCTCAGGAGCACTGGGGGAGGTGCTGTGTTCAAGTGTCAGTCAATCTGCTAGCATAATAGCACTTATACATAAGTTAACACCACTCTGTTTATAAAGGGCCTGATGTATTTCAAAGCACATTCCAAATCATGTTACATTTTGATATTCGAATATCTGAGCTGCTGTTGATTAAGCATTATTACCTGTTCTTTGGATTCATTCAAGAGAATGTTCATGTTTTCATAATCAGACCTCTCCATTTGACGAAGGAAACAGCTGTCCTGGTTGTCAGGCTTGTAGCATATTAACCCCTAAACAAGAGAAATTATCATTAAAGAATTTCTGTTAAGTTTAAGTGCTGTGTTAAATCCAAAAAGGAAATAGAGATCTTACATGCTTAATGTCGAAGAGCACTGTAGACGTGTGATTTGTGTGTGAGGTGACGGAGTATGTCACTACACTGTTGTGTTTGTCTACTGATGCAGACTGATTGATCAGAACAGCAGGGTGGTCAGGAGCTTTGATGCGGACAACCTGTAATGAAGACTGTTTGAGAGAGCTTTCTTTATCATTTGAGTGTTGGACGTTTTGTTGTTTATTTGAAGGATAACATGCCTTGAAGTTGACACCCTATCGCTCACCTGCGTGTCTTGTTGGAGTGTGAGCTTCCCTGTGATGATGAGGGCAATGAGGGCAAAGATAATGATAAGCAGTGTAACAGCGAGGCTGCCCCATAACACGCGCTGTGCAAACCTGGAGGAGCCTATGGGGCTACAATGCTGACATGAGAAAAAATACATAAATATCAACCAATCATAATACTATGAAATCCTTCTTTTATTCTTTATTCAGGTAAACATTCTGCACTAAAGTACTCTCTTCATTCAAAAGTCTTTGAATTCAAAGATTACTTCCAGTCTGTACTAGAAAATCATATTTATTCATAGAAAATGATCTAAATAATTAAAATACACTTGTGTATTGTGTATACACTAAAATACAGAATGTGTATAATGAGTATAACTCATTATACTTGTGAATCATCATTTTGTATGTAAATAAAACTCACCATGCACTGTGACGCCTCCAAAGTGGTTTCTGAGAATTTCCACCACCTCATCATTCTGAATCTAGTTGCGTCTCCTCAGTCCCTGGCTCTTGCTTGTCTGTATCAAACTGTGGTCATGACTAAGACTGAGCAAGAGAGTTTGCTGTATACCTGCTCAGGTCCTCACTGCTAGTCTTTAACTCCCCCAACACATACACACACAAAACATAGTCCAACCCACTGGCTGCCACCCCACACTGGACAATGGACAAAGGGGAAAGGTAGGGTTTTTTCTGTGGACATGGCTTGTCATCGCAAGGAGGCAGTTATTTTAGAAATGCATTGCTCTTGTCCTGGATCTGCTACTGTAGCTGCTGACTGGCCAAGGTGACTTTAACTCCCACTACTGTAATTGATCATGAAAACATTGCATAATTACATGTAATACGTTCCACACAACCACCAATCACATCTTTGATTCCAAGATGCTTTTTTATTTGATCTTTGTCTGGTGAGTACTTTGTTCAAGACATGACAAAAAAAAAGGAAGCCATCACGAGTGATTATTAAACTGAAGATCGTTACAATAACTGTTATACATCAAACTCTACATGCAGGTCTGACTGTAATAATGATGGAAAAAAGCACCCTAACTTCGAACAGTGTTTTTTGAGTGGTAGTGCTCCGAGCAAATCATCACATTGGCTCCTTTATCAACAAATAAGCCATCTTGTCTGTTGCACGTTGTTTTTTAGTAGCTGAGATTTGAAATATACAGCAGAACAAATAAAAGCATCACTGACTGAGCCTGTATTCTGTACATGTAAGTATATTGGCATGTACCTATATGTGTGTAGATAGCTTTAAAATGGGTAAAAGAAAAACTAACACTGTACTTTGCAAAAAGCACAATGATGTACATGGACATTACTGTGGAATAACAGAGGTAGACCATACTGATGGAGCAGATTATCAATAGAAAGTTTTTGTAGCTTTATAATAGGCAGTGCTTATTCTGATCAGTGTCCAATACAAAGTGCTGGATACTGGATATGAAATCCATTCATGGGGATGCACTTGTAGATTCTCCCACTTCCAAAAAACCCAAACCAATTCAAAAACTGGATTTTAGATGTATTGAAGTCCAGAGGACTGGAGATCAGAAACTACAAATATAAATATCACTTAGAAATATCAACCTATTTTATAATCATCTGTTGCAGTGTGTCTTGATCTAGTCCTCAAGACCTTCATCTATTACCTGTGACATACAGTACTGTGTAAAAGTCTTCAACACCCTATTGTTTTTAGTTACAAATTTTGTTATTACTTAAAAAAAGTAAGTTTGACAGTCAAAGTCTCCAGAAGAGCTATGGGAGATTCTCCAAGACACTCAGTAAAACTTACCAATTAATTACTGTACAGCTGGATGCAGAAGACTTGAGCACAAGCAAAGACTCGCTGTAAAGCAAAGACACTGTCAAAAAAATGTTTCTACATAGACCAGTAAGCAGTAATAAAGAAAAGGAAGTCAATATGTTTTCTTAAATAGTGTTCCCAGGTATACTGTGTGCAGTATTAAATTAGCTTTTAAACTATACTGAACATCTTGGAGAATCTGCCACAGCTCTTCTGGAGTCTTTGACTGTCACACTTCTTATTTGTTTGCATGCAAAACCCAGCAGCCTTCATAATGTTTTTGTCTGAAAAGTGGTCTGTTATGTATTGTTCTGCTTTCCTTACAGACATACAAACATTTTTGTGTAACATTTATTTTTTGTTGGAAAACACTTTTTGTATTGACCCAATAATGCAGAAATCAAAAAATCCTCAATGACCAGTTGTACATAAAAACAATAGGGTGCCTAAGACTTACCTAAGACTAGGTAAGGACTGCACAGGACTGTATGTGTTTGGCTTTACAAAATAATGCGCTGACTGACTAATGATCGTGTTTGTTCAAGTGAGTTCTGTTTTGTTCGTAATATTAAAAACGTCCCTTTCTGCTGAACCTACATAACACAAGATATGTGTCACATCCTCATCAATAGTGACCCACTATGCTTGGAGAGCTGGTAAAATCTCTGCAATGCTATCGACATAGTAATCAGGCACCATCCCCTGACGCTTGGGGCATCCACTTTTTTGGTGCTCTTCTGCATCTGATACTGTTGAGACACCAGTCAGGGTCAGCAGAGTCTTCAGACCACAGGTGGAACCTAACATGATGTCTGTGTCCAGTCTGTCCCCAACCATAAGACATTTGCTCGGGTCAAGCCTGAACTGGCTAGCCATGCACTTGAACATGAAGTTGCTGGGCTTCCCAACCACTTGTGCATGGCGCTGTGCTGCGGTCTCCACAGCCCTCAAAAGGCAACCAGTACCTAAAGAAAAGGACACCAGATCAGTCAACACCTTATCCTATTAGTTTCATTATTTTACAACAGGAGAGTTAAAGCTCACCTGGGACTGCTTTGCCCCCCTCCAGAGGAAGCCTGGTGTCTGTGTTGGTGCCTACAAACTGACACTCTGCATTGCACAGGTACTGTAATGCTCGGTTCAGTTTCATGTAACTGAAATGTTCATCAAAACCCACCAGCACGGCCTTGACCTCCGGGTCCAGAGGAACATTGGCCCAATCTTTCTGTCCTCCTGAAACTGGATCGGGTCCCACACCGACTGGCTCGATCCCCATCGACTCGAGTTCTTGCTTCATTGCATTGCTTCCAATCAAGTACACTTTGCCCTGGAGGTTGCACACGGTTTTGAGGTACACCGCTGAGCAGTAAGCTGTGCCGAACACCTCGTCCTCGCTGGCCTCGAAGCCCAGCTTGCGCAACTTCTCCGCGTACATTTTGCGCGTTTTTGTGCTGTTATTGGTGACGAAGAACACGCGCTTACCCGCCTTTTTCAGCAAGTTGATCACTTCAGGGGCGCCAGGAATGGCTTGATCTCCTCGCCATATCACCCCGTCGCAGTCGAACAACACACTGTCCACCGAGTCCAGGACCTGAGTAGTCAACGGGCCAGTGAGTCGCCTACATTTAGACACAGCCATGGAGAATGATCTGATGTCGCTGTCAGCTCGCCGGTGATTCACGTCCTACTGATCACACTGCTGAAACCGTCTCCGCTTGGTTACTTCTGGAGAAGACTGCAACTGTCGACAGTAGTGAGCAAATACTAACTGACAACGGTGTGTTTAGAAATGTTGCGGCAGCACGAGGTATCTAGTGTTAAGTAATGCACTCGCTTGTCTATGTCAGCCTGACATGACCTTTCTGTATTAGCCGCACGTACAGACACTTCCGCACCGGCTTAAAGGGATAGCAACCACAAAACTGCTGATGAGTAAGGAAAAGTTGGTGTACACCAGGCAAGTGAAAAAAAATGATCTGTATCAGATTACAGTAGCTGAAAGGGACTATACCCAGAAACATGGTGGATACCAGGCGCTTATGGGAAGCCTAGATACTGGTTATATAAAAGTATACTGAAGAACCAGAAAAACTGGTATACCAGTTAATACTTGGCAGGTCCCCCACAGGATCTTGGAGGGAACGTTGCACAGTCCGCACGCTGATGTTTGTTGAGGCCCCAGCATTGAATTCTGATGTTACTTGAGGCAGTGTTGCACGCCTATTGCATGAAACGATTCTTGCCAGCCGACGCTGGTCACGTTCACTACGATGCTGTCGTATGTTCGAGGTTTTGCCGGAGTTCTTGTAGTCACGGTACACCCTTGAAATGCTCATACATTAAGATCCAAACTTTACTTCTACCGCCAAAATGCTATGACCCGTCTCATGGGCTCCAACTATTAAACCACAGTGAAAGTTGCAAAATCATGATAACTTGCCATTCTCATGGCAGAAACAGATCTAGAACCTTCCATCGATGTCTGTCGCTTTATGTATTTTGCATAAAGCAAATTTTGTATAGTGAATATGTCCAGTTTTAAAATGTTCATTTTACAAAGCTAACAAACTCTACACACACTGCATTTACCATATTGAAAATTGGTGTCTGAAATGTTGCATCAGAAGCAGTAATCACAAAGTTTCCTTTCTATCCGCAGGCAAAGATGGGCTACCAACCTGCCGAGCCCAGCCTGTTTCTTGGCAGCTAGGATCTGATCAGAGCGAGCTGGATTTTTCAGCAGGAAATATAGGAGAAACACATCTGATCTACAGGCACTTGTTTAACAAATATCAGGTAACATTTATTTTAAACATCTCACCCACCAAAACAATAGAAAACACATTGTATTAAAAACAGTGGTATTAAATAAAACACATTAAAGGAAACGTCCAGAAGAAAAAAGTAATTTACAGATAAAAGTAGTCACAAGACATGTCTGAGGTCCTAAATTTAAAAACCTTTTTGTTTTTATACCAGAGCTACAGAGCTAATGTTAAAGAGTAAAGAAAAAGTATTATGCAAACTGTGTCTAATTTCTCACACATTGCCTCACTCAGGAAATATTTTTAGTATTTATTTCTATACCATATGCATGTAAACCTTTTCATAAATAATAAGCTTGAATTAAAACAATTAAGAAATAAAATCTAAACTATTTTACCTAAATCACTCCTAACATATGACTGAGACTTATACACAACTTAGAAAATTGCAATTGTCATTAAAAAAAGTCATAAAAAAAAATGACATAATGAAGAAACATTCTGGATTGATTTAGGATGGCAGCTGCTCAATCTTTTCAGCTCTGTGATGTCCTTTTGTGCATTTTATAAATGAAAGTGTCATGATTACTTAATGCAATGCAAATGTGCAATGATTTAGGCATGTAGTTTGCACAATGCTAAAGCTTTGCTTACTTGTTAACAATATGTAGCTCTGTACCACAAATCACTACGTTTCCTTTTTTGGCCAAACTTTTTAAGCAGAAGCTAATTGTCTTTCTTCTGAGTAGGGCATAAAGGCCAAATTATTTCTCCAAGATTTTTGAAGATTCCTCTGTGATAAAAACCACGTAATGGGTTGTATGACGTACGGCATTGATGTCCAGACACAGGATTGCAGTACTGGCAGCCATGGCCTTTCTGTTTGAACCATTCATTAGATGTCTGATTCACCAGAGCCAGGTAACTGTGAAACACGGTATATCCTGCTACAAGGAAAAATACAAACGCCACGAAGCCAAGCATGAAGACAATCCTGGGGAAGGTCATGAAGAGGTGCTGTGGAGAGAAGTTTGATCAGTTATCCTCGGAAATGTCAGCCTTATCCAGGCTTAAAAATACTTCCTGGACTTTGGGAAATTAGACTTTGTTTTCCAGCCGTCACAGTATTAACAGTAAGGCTGTTGTAAAAATAGGTCTGTGTAAATAAAGACTCATTTTAGCACTATTGCAAAGTCACTATAAGCATGTGTACAGGGAAGCAGATTAGACAAAGCTCCTAGTACTGATTATGGAGCTTTTAGGGCACAGAATTTGGTTACAGTTACCGAGAGGAGCAAAAGTAGTGAATTTGGCCTGGATTAACAACACTGATAAACTCGCTGTTATAAGACTGTGGAGATATCCATTTTCTTTTCTCCCCCTGTAATCCATCATTATTTCCTGATACCCAGTATATTATTATTTTTATATTCATGGACTCATTCTTCAGTGACCTACCTGTATGACAAACACCGGTCCTACAGGCTGCTGCTGACCGTCCGCATCAACATAATGTGCATACATGATTCTGGATCGCAGGACAGTATGAAACAACATGTCTGCCGTGAGCACTGCAATATCGCCTGCCATGGCACATACACTCAGCAAGTAGAGCAGGAAGAATCTAGTGTTCTGAGCACCAATGCAGTTATTCACCCATACGCAGTGGTGGTCAAATCTCTGGACACACCGGTCACATACACCTGAATAAGACAAACCAATCATTTTAACAACAATTCAAATCAAGTCACGGCACTTCCGATTTGCTTGATGAGATTACACCTTGTGCACTTTCCTGAATGAACTAATACTCACTACAGTGTTTAGATCTGGCAGGTTTCACCAACTGACATGTTTGGCAAACACTTCCTTCTTGAAACAACTTCTCATCATATTGGTACACTTTCAGTTGACCTGCATGGTTTTCTTTTGTCAGAGTACCTAAAAAGAAAGAACATTTAGCCAAACTGCCTGAGGTTCTACGTTGGTATCTTTTGTCTTCCGCATATTGGTTACCTGGATCTTTACTACAGCACAGGTAAAAGATGCAAGACTTAATTGCCAAGAAGAAATATGGAAGACAGACGTTAAAAAAAGTGGTGTCCATTTCCAAACAGAATCCGAAGATCTCATAGGAATATTCTGCATACACAGCAGCCTCAAGAATAAGATGCAAGTAAATGAAGACCCTGTTTCTGTTGCAGAAAAGAAATAGGCATCCTTAAAATAAAATTTTATGCTATTAATCATCCAGCACAATTGAACACGAATTGACCAACACCAAGATCAAAGGACAAGTAAGTAGTATGCAATTTCCTTTAAAGTCATCAGTAAACTGGCAACTTGCAAGAGACACTGTAAGCTGTTGTGTAATACAAACTTTAAAATTCAGTGGCATTGTTAGTATATGTACTGATATACTGTAATAAACAAATCTTAAATATTCAGCATCAATGTTCTGTTTTTTCTGATTAAGACAATGTTGGATTTGTGGGATTTTCCTCACTCCGGTTCATTCTCTGTAGCTGGAATTCTTCAGTTTGTTCCACTAACTTCTCTTAACATGAACTACCCGACTTAACTAGTTTACTCCAGTTTTACTTTTACTTCAGTTCATGTAGCCAGAAAGCTACATACAGCTCGATACATAACGACTGTAAAACTAATTCATTTAACTCGCCACAGGCAAAACTCTTTGTTAACAACTTACTTAAAAGAAAAAACTACCTTTCTTCATTTACAAAACATTCTTCTCATCTCAATGTTCTGTTTTTACTGATTAAGACAATGTTGGATTTGGGTGAAATTCTCACCTCTGGTGGAACAGTCTGTGCATACTCCTGTAGCAAATACTTTGAATACATTGTGGAATCCAAGGAGAAATGACCTAGGTAAGAAAAACATATGCTTTAAAACTACACTGTGTTTAAAAAAAACCGGACCCCTGAAACTGAAACCAAAGGTTTCAGGGGTCCGTTTTTTTTTAAACACAGTGTATTTAAAGTTCATTAACAGATTATTCAAGCTGAACTTTCACTTTAAGGAAGTTTAGGTGGATCAATATGTCGTGCAAGTATGTAGCCTGAAAAACATTCTCCCATTACAAATAATTCGACTTCACTGAAAAGTTTTAATGACAAAGTAAATCAAAATCTCCACTTAAATGAAATTGAGCAGGTTGTTTTTTTCCCCCTTTCATTTTTAAACATTTATAAACCATATTTCCAAGTTGGGACACTTTCTATAAAAAGAAATGCAATTAAACTGAAGTCTGTATTTTCTTGTTCAGCATTTTCTGTTATAAACTTAAATCTGTTAATTAAATATAAACAAATATAGAAATTGGTGCTTACAACACACTCAAAGAAGTTAGGACAGAGGCGTGTTCACCACTGGGCCACATGACCTTTTCTTTTAATTATACTTTTTAATTATTTGGGAATTGACAAGACTTGTTCATGATCACCGTTGTCTGATGTGCCATATGTTTTCAATAGGAGACAGATCTGGACTGCAGGCAGCCCAGTCAAGCCACAATGTTATTACTCCTGCAGAATAAGGAACGGCATTGTTCTGCTGAAACAGACATGGAGTTTCTTGGAAAAGATGTTCTCTTGACAGCACCATGTTTCTCTAAAATATGAGTATAAGCCTCCACATCAATGGTAACTTCACATATACATGCAGATCACCCATGCCGTGATGCACCCCCAGGCCATCACAGATGCTGGTTTTTGCACTTTTCTTGGTAATATTCTGGATGGGCTTTTTCATCCTCAGCACATAAAGTCTGACATCCACCCCAAAACAAGCTGATTGTGGACTCATCTGACCACAAAACACATTTCTGATGTCTTTCAGTCCATCTCAGATCATTTCAGCCCCAGAAAACATGCTGAAATTTCTGCACAAAATTAACATATGGCTTCCTCTTTGCATAATACAGTTTGAAGTTGCATTTCTTGATGCAGCAGCAAACTGTATTAAGCGATAATGATTTTTCCAAAGTACTCCTGAGCCCAGGGTAGCATGAAAGTTTCTCAAACAATACCACCTAACAGCTCAATGGTCACACACATTCAGCAGTGGTTTCCACCCTTGGCTTTTACACACTGAGATTTCTCCTGACTCCCTGAACCTTTTCAAGATATTATGAACTGTAAATGGGGCAACACGGTGGCTCGGTGGGTAGCACTGTCGCCTCACAGCAAGAAGGTCCCGGGTTCAATCCCCGGGTGGGTCCTTTCTGTGTGGAGTCTGCATGTCCTCCCCGTGTCCGTGTGGGTTTACTCAGGGTACTCCGGTTTCCTCCCACAGTC
>JAOVVG010000054.1:15288056-15298490 GCA_028566375.1 Leptodoras nelsoni | reverse complement strand
CCCACCCGGGGATCGAACCCGGGTCCTTCTTGCTGTGAGGCGACAGCGCTATCCACTGCGCCACCGTGCCGCCCATAATTTATGTAATTTTATTTATTATTTTTATTTATTATTTACATATTTTTACAGTTTTAATTTTTGGAATTGAATTTTCATGTATGCTTTACACACAGCCACTGATTGTATACACACTCACTGACATCATTGCGGACACTTCTGGCAGCTTGACTGCTTTCAGGCCACTTAAAAAATGAAAGATTAATCACATTAGGTCAATTTGCAGGGTCCCAATAATTTAATGGGGCCATCAGCTCATCTTAAACTTTCCACCTACAAAACCCAAACATTTTAAATGATATAAACATTTTCATTAGATTAGGTAGCTCAACATCTACATTATTCTTATCTATTCTTGTTATGTTCATATTACAGAATTGAGCCCCTTACTGTAAGTTTAAATGCATTTCAGATTTATATGAATGTAAATTAAATAATAACTACAGCAACCATAATAATATTCATAACAATTCACATTTCCCCATCATCATCATCATCATGTCCATCAGTAAAATAAATAAATAAATATACAAACCAGTGGCTTTATAGAGTGCATGTTTGAGAACCGCTGATATATAGAATCTTTGTCATAAATACAAAGACACATGTAAATACTGTGCAAAAGATTTTATAAAAAATATAAAAGTCTTGGAGAATCTGTCACAGCTCTTCTGGGGACTGTTTTTGTGTGTAAAACCCAGCAGCATTCATTATGTTTTGTGTGAAAAGTGGTCTGTTGTGTAATGTGTTGCTTTCATTACTGACATACAAACATTTTTGTGTAACATTTAATTTTTTTTGGAAAAGTAATATTTGGAAATCTAAAATCCTTTTGTATTTACTCAATAATGCAGAGCTAAAAAAGAAAATCACAAAAAAAACAATAGGGTGCCTAAGACTTTTGCACAGTACTGTACATTAATCACTTATTACTTTGTACATTAGAAAATGTATTTCATTACCCACTCCATATTCACTAAATTTTTTGTCTGTATTGTAGATATTTCTGTTCGAAAGATATAGTTTAATATTGCTGTTGCGGTGTTTAGATGGTTTGTCCTTATTTTTGCTGTACCAGAGCTCTTCTAGATGGATCTCTACATGATTCCGGTTGCTGTGCCTGAAAACTGGCTGGAGCTCCAAACACTTCTCGGGTTACAGCACAACACAGGTGATGCCTTCAGGACCTGGCAGCAACGAAAAAAACTCAAAGACTCAATGTCCAGCAACGAATACGGCATTTCAAAAAAGGTATGTAATGATCTCTAATTGTGTCTTTTAGGCTGCCAACTATTTCTCAGAGACTGTAGGAGAGCAGTCTTTTGGGGTAGGCTAACACTGCATGTGGGTTTCTCTCACAACTGTAACTGAAATGTTTAGTTATTCATTTTGGAAGTGTTTCACTTTCTGTGTCCGTCCTCTACTCAACATGTTTTGAGAGCTCAGCAGATTTTTTCTTTTAATTTACAGTACTCTGATAAGGGAAAAGTGAGTATTGTGTTTTAGTGTAATTGGTGTTAAATTGAATGGATTTCATTAAAGCAGGGGTCCTCAAATCCAGTCCCGGAGGTCCTGAGTTCAACTCAGGGGCGATTTTCCACTATTAAAGTATCTATTTAACCTGGTATTAACAGGGAAATCACCAAACCACATTGCACTATGTCCCTCCAGGACTTGAACTAATGACCATTTAAGATAGTACAGACCAAAGTGCTTTAAAATGTGTGCCCAGTTTAGGAATCGTTTGTTCTTTCTGTGAAATCCCAAACTGTTTCTCTGTTTTTTGGTCCAGAGCCTTTGAGGTGGTAAGATGAGACATTGATTGAGGAAGAGTGTTTAGTTGGCACTGACACTAAATTATTTAGTTAGCCCAGAGTCACTTGCCTTTGTAGCAGGCCCTTTGTATTACTGCATTAATTAGGTTTAATGGGAAACAAAAATGGGATGCTTATATAAGTTACATACATATAAGATACTAATGTTTTTGGGAGTTAGTGAGTATTAATGTGACTGTGCATTACTGTGTTCTGTCTGAGGAATAAGTACAGTATATGAGCACTGAATCCTTATTTGCCATTGAGCCCAGAATTTCTAAGGAAATCAATCTCCCTTGACAAGACTTTCCCCAGCATTCACTGATCGAGTGTGTTCCTGTCATGTGGTTGGGGGATCTTAGTATGTATCATTTAATCTGCCTAATCCAGAGCAAGGGATTTAATTGCACTGGTGTGACTGTGATCCTTTCACAGACGTTCTAATTAGCCTCCACTCTTCTGCTACATCCCCATGCTGATACTGGGCCACTTTCCATCCCTTGGAGAGGGAGCTAGCTGTCAGAGTATGGGAGGAAGATATTTATAGCAAAATGGGGCCTCACTTTACCGTTTTTGGAGAGAGAATTATTAAGGATCTGTGCTACACTGTCCCAGTTTCACAGTGTTAGCTCTGCAGGCAAGACTAGACAGACTTGCCAGAGATGCAGAGTCAACGTGACGGAGAAAAGGATTTCGGCACCGTGTGCCCCTCAATACTCTGCATGGTTGACTTTGATGATGGAGGGCATTGGGACGGCTCTGTTCCTTGTTTGCTAATGTTTGCTTAAAGGACGCATTGAACGCCTTTAGGAGTCACTTAGGTGGGAAAAGTGTACCGGATGTTTTTTTTTTCTTATGGCTATAACCATCGGCATTTGTTGAGATTGAGCAAAATGAAGAGATTCCTGCAAAACAAGAAAGGAAGGTACTCTTTACGCCAAAACCAGAAGTCTGGCTCACGCTATCCACCTAAAGATTTCTGTAAGTTTATATTAGTGTTTTACATTGCTTGTGAGGATGCAGAAGAATGTAATTTTCTCATTAATTGCGCATCATTTCTAATAGATGAGAGACATGTTGATTTGCAAGTCTGAATGCTTATTCCTATAGGTTTACATATACTGTAAGCCTATTTAATTCTGTTAAAATGTAAAGCCTCTTAGCAGATCAGAGCAGAATTAGGCAGTCCTTGATCTGCCCCCAACTGGCAAATTTGTAGATTTTCTTCTACATATATGCATTGCCAATTTAATATTTTTATATTGATATTCTTTTCTTGTAGAATGAATGTCTTTCTTGCATAAATCTTAAAGTAAGCACCATACTGAAGAGGGGTTTGGACATTCTGTGGCAAGCAGCCGAGCAAAAATGGCTGTGTAACAGTCTGTCTTCTATAGCACAGGTGATTTTATATTCTCAATGAGGTCAATGACGGTAGAAGGTTTGAGGAGTCAGCTGAGACTTGCTAGCTGTGAGCCTGGATTATACATCAGTTCCTCTGCCTTGCCTGAATATGTGTGTATTGCCATTTACAGAGCAAGCTGGCCTGCTTACATGGCTGCTTGACAAAATGTCTAGAAAAACTAGATTTCCTAGTGAGTTAAAGAAAAAGTTTGGGGTTCATTAAATCTTTGGCACAGTTCTAATCATGACATCAGAACACATGTCAACATGTGTTCAAGAAAAAGAAAGGTAAGCTGCTCTCCTTCCTCTCTTACAGTTCTTACCATGCCAACATCTAACCAGGGCTGGCCAGAGGACTTTGGCTTCCAGCTTGGGGGCACTGGGCCCAGCTATATCCTTACAGTGGAGGAGGGTAGCAGTGCTCACCTATCTGGCTTGCAGCCTGGAGACCAGGTGCTGGAGATTGAAGGGCAGGATGTTTCCAGTTTGGGAGCTCAGGCTGTCATCGCCCTGGCACAAGCACAAAAGAACATCCCACCCAGCATTGGCGTGGTGTCCAGAATACAGCAGGTTTGAGAAATAAGTTTGGGAGGACCATGCCTGAAACTCTGCCTTCCTTATTCCATTTCTCCCATTTGCATCTCAGGACTGAGTTTTGAGCAAAGTTCTTAAGCCAAGTTTTCTTTTCCATTATAGAATTATGCTGTCTTACTCTTCTTATACAAACTCCATTTCCAGAAAAGATTGGACACTTTCTAAAAATGCAGTAAAAGCTGAAAACTAAAAAAAACTGTTTAACTGATAAAATTGCAAAAGAAAACATTTTCAGTGTTTTCACTGACAAACCTAATAGTATGTTATAAAAAAAAAAAAAAAAACAACTGTGATGCCTGCAACGCATCCAAAAAAGTTAGGACAGACTGAAAATGTTATACCAGTAACACTGGAAGGTTCCACAATTAGCATTTTAACTGGTAACAGGTGAGGCAAGGGTGGGTCATGGTTCACCACTTTGTGCCAAACTTCATGAGAGAATTGTCAGTCAGTTCCAATACAAAGGTTTTCTCAACACAAGATTGCAATGAATTTAGGTCTTTCACCATCTACAGTTCATAATATCATGAAAAGTTTTTGCACAGAAACACTGGTGAGTTCTTTGGGCCCCAAAGTCATCTGAGATGGACCAAAAGGCAGTGGAAACGTGTTCTGTGGTCAGATGAGTCCAAGGTTTTGTGAGAAATGGATATCGGATTTTATGTGCCAAAGATGAAATAGACCATGCAGACTGTTACCAAGGAAAAGTGCAAAAACCTGCAATCTGTGATGGAATGGGGGTGCATCAGTGCCCACTTCATGGGTACCATTGATGTGGAGGCATATAATGGTATTTTGGAGAGACATATGCTTCCTTCAAGATTTTTTCCCAGGACAATGCCAGGCCTCATTCTGCTCTAGTTGCAACAGCTTGGCTTAACTGGCCTGCTTACAGTCCAGATCTGTCTCCTACTGAAAATGGAAGGTGCATCATGAAGAGGAGAATCAGACAACAGTGACCATGGAACTCAGGTCTTGTATACAGCCAAAATGGACAAAAATTTCACTTGTAAAACTGCAACAATTACTATTATCAATTCCCAAATGATTAAACAGTATAATTAAAAGAAAGGTGATGTGAACCAGTGATAACCATGCCTCTGTCCCAACTTTATTTGAGTCTATTGCAGGCATCAATTTCTAAATTTGTTTATATCTAACAAATATAATTAAATTTGTCATTAAAACCACTGAAAATCTTTTCTTTCTCCTTTTGTCTGTTAAATAAAGCTTCAAGTGAATTAAATTACAAATAAAATTTTTATTGCATTTTTGGAAAGTGTCCCTACTGGAAATACAGTTTGTACTTCTTGTGCACTGATCCTTTCCCTGTATTGCGTATGCTTCACCTTGTATCTACACACATAATATATGACTAGGATGGCCTGATGTTTATTTACCTTTCATTTAATCTTAATTTCTTTCTTCCCTTCTTATAAGTCATTCTTTTAGTACTACAAATGTCAGTGACAGTAGTTAATCTCCCAGGTTTTATTTGGCTCTGCAGATGGATATTACCCCAGGTCCGGATGGTCGTTTTGGCTTTACTATTGTGGGAGACTGCCCCCTGTTGGTGGAGGACTGCTCTCCCTGCTCCCCCGCTGGGCGCAGTGGACTGAGGGCTGGTGATTATGTCATGGAAGTGAATGGAATCCCTGTAAAGCATCATGAGATGGCTGCCGCCTTAATAAAGGCCTCACAGGGTCGCAATCTACGCCTTGGAGTGCTCTGCATGGGCAGCCGGCAGAAGCGTAGCAGCAGCATAGACGAGTGGCAGAAAGGCAGTGAAGGCACGCGGCTGGACCGCAAACATAAAGCCTTAGAGTTCAATAAAAGGGTGAGCTCACATAAGAAATTTAGCAGTTCACAGTAGAAGCACACATTTGGAAGGTTTTTATTGTCTGTGAATTCAAACACTTTTGAATTCAAGTCCAAGACATTCAATGTTCATGTTTTGTGAAATTATGCCTCAGATTGAGGAGGTGTTGGGCAATGAGCCTGAGGTGAAAGAGAGGCTGTTTGCTGTGCTAAAGCAGTTTGCTGCTGAGAGGAAGGTGGACTGGCTGGCATCTGTTCTTCCTGACATCCTGACCACTGAGGAGCAGCAACAACTTATTTCTAATGTCAGGTAGGCATTGGACCTTTAGACAGTTTGTACTGTGTTCTACTTTTTAACCTGTATTTCAGTGCTTTTCTGACCTGAAACACTTTTGCATGTCTGCACTGTCAGGTGGCCACTAGAGGGCCTCAGTGTTGATTCTTTCAATTGAGATTGAGGCTAATGTTCATTTAAAACAGAGTATAACAGGCCATTATCTGATTTTGCGATGCAGTGTTTGTGTAAAGTCTTAAGCCTAGATTAGTGGGTGTAGGTTTGTGTGGCTACAAAAAGCTGGAGATAGGTTGGATTCCATCTGCTACTGTTGTGCTCAGGATTATCCACTGGCTTGCTGTATGTGAGGTGAGCATGTCCAATCCTAGTTCAGTATCATGATATAACATGTGCCTCACTATGGATGATCCAGTGCTGACACAGCTCTGTGTCCCAACACAATCTGTCTGCTTGGCAAGCCCAGAAATATAAACTGGTTCTTCAGAAAATGAGATTTTAGCTTAGAATGCCTGGTTGACTCAGACAGCACAGTGAACAAACAGTAAAGCAAAGCCTTTTGAAGAAATTGCTCATCAGAATGCTACAAAGCATTTGTTACTGTTATTTGTATTTAGTTATTTGTTATTTGTATCTTTGGTCTAAGTTTGGGGTGTGACAGAAGAGAGAAGAAATGTTACAAAGATGATTTATCTATGTAATAAGAGTTTAAGATGAGAGTAAAAGTTAATATGAGAGTTAACAATTAGCTTTGCTTGCTCATTTGCTATCTGAGATATTAGGCAAGTGTGTAATGGTCTTTAGAGAGAAGGGCAGTTAATCAGAATCTGCTCAGGGGCTCATCTGCTCATGTTGCTTTTTAAAGCTAATGCTTTCACATGTACCATGAATCTGGGAAGACAAAAACTAGTGCATGCAACTCTGTACATACGCTGTATGCTATGGCTGGAACGTCTTGGTGTGTACACCATATATTTAAGTATCTACTGAGAAGAGTGACAGAGGACATCACAAATCTTTTTGTGATTTGTCCTCCATCTGAGCCACAGCAACACCATGTGCATGTATAAACAATGTTTCTACTGGGTATAAACTCGAAGTCATAGCATTATACACCGATCAGCCATAACATTAAAAATACCTCCTTGCATCTACACTATTTGTCCATTTTATCAGCTCCATTGACCATACAGTTGCACTTCTGCTTTGTTAGCCCCCTTTAATGTTGTTCTTCAGTGATCAGGACCCCCACAGGATCACCACAGAGCATGTATTATTTGGGTAGTGGATGATTGTCAGCACTGCAGTGACCCTGATGTGGTGGTGGTTGTGTGTAGGTGTGTGTTGTGGTGGCAGGATTGGATCAGAAGTTTTTAAACCCCTCAGTGTCACTGCTGGACTGTGTCCAGCCAACAGTGTCCTGTGGGCAGCATCCTGTGACCACTGATGAAGGACTAGAGGATGATGAACACAAACTGTGCAGCAACAGATGAGTTACTGTCTCTGACTTTACATCTACAAGGTGGAGCAACTACATAGGTGTGCCTCATAGAGAGGACAGTGAGTGGACAAAGTGTTTAAAAACTTCAACAGCACTGCAGCATCTGATCCAATCTGACCAGCACAACATACACTAACACACCATCACCACGTCAGTGTCACTGCAGTGCTGACAATCACCATGACCCAAATAGTACCTGATCTTTGCTGGTACTGACCACTGGACAACAGAATAAAGGGGACTAACAAGGCATGTAGAAAAACAAATGGACAACAGTCTGTAATTGTAGACCTACAAAGTAGGTAAGCGGAACTGAGAAAATGGACAATGAGTGTAGAGAAAAGGAGGTGGTCATAATGTTATGTCTGATCGGTGTAAATGCAGCTGATATTAAGTGTAATTAAAAACAAACTGTATATGTTAGACTGTATTTGATTCCCATTTCTAACCTACTGAACAATATCTGGGTCAGTGTTTTAACACTATGAGTATAGCACAGTTTGTGATGGCCTACTGGGATGCTACCCAGCCTTCATTACTAATATTCACTTTGAATGATGATATCCAAAAATTCAGTTTGACTCGGTTGTCATGGTGGCTAGTCACAGAGACCGAGTGTATCCATACAGGCTGAATATTAAAATATGTTAATCTGCAAGCCTGCAGACATTTAATATTTCTCCCCTTTCATCTCATTATTCAGCATTATGCCTTTGCAGCTCATTATGAAGTGTGTGCACATGTTTATTGCTGATTTCTAATAATAAAGTTGCCTTCTCCTCTGTTGCCATAGTGCCTTATTTTATGTTTCACTTGATTCAGAGTTAATAACAGCCTTGAAAAGAAACATGGGTTGTTTGCTATGATTATCTTTTATTTATAGACAATTTCAGATTGATGAACTTGACCCATAGTGTAAGTAAATCCAATAAGTAACAAGTATTAATTGATGCTATTCATATTAAGTATTTAATAACTAATCAGAACTGATTTTCATTGCTTTGAATTTAGTATATTGCATGTTTGTATATTCCATCGGTTTCTTTATACATGCAAGGCTTTTTCCTGAAAAAAAAGCACTTGGATTGTCATGCTTGAAAGCTCTAAATTAATGTAATGTACATGCACTGGACACACTTAATTAGGAACACTATACTAATACTGCGTAGGGCCTCACAGTTTCAATTCTTGCATCATGTAATTCCTGTAGATTTTTCTATGGAACTGCAATTTCATGCACTTTTGTGCACTTTCATGCTTTTTTCTACCACATCCCAAAGATTTCCTTTTGGTTTCAAATCTGGTGACTGGGAAGGCCATTGAAGAACAATGAACTGTAATGTAATGTAACTGTAACTGTAATAATGAATTGCTCATGAAACCAGTTTAACACGTCCTTTCTTTTGTGACATGGTGCATTTTCCTGTTAGAAGTAGCCATTAGAAGATGCATGCGTACATGGTCGGCAACAATACTCAAATAGTCTGTGGCAAATGATGATTGATTGGTATTAATATGTCCAAAGTGTGCCAAGAAAACATTCCTCACCAGACTGGACTGTTGACACAAGGCAGGTTGGGTCCATGGATTCATGCTGTTGGTGCCAAATACTGCCATTAATAATCCTACCATCTGAGTGCCTCATCAGAAAATGAGATTGATCAGACCAGGCTAGATTTTTCTAGTGTTCCACAATGCAGTTTTGGTGAATCTGTACCCACTTCAGCCTCAGCTTTCTGTTCCTGACTGACAGAAGTGGAACCCGACATTATCGGGTCTTGTAGCCAATCCGCCTCAAGGTTTGATGTTGTGCATTCTGGGATGCTTTTCTATTCACCACAATTGCACAGAGTGGTTATCTGAGTTTTTGGTCAAAATCACTGAGATCACATTTTTCCCCATTCGGATGGTTGATGTGAACAGTACCTGAATTTGCTGGCTTGTATCTTCATTATTTTATCCATTACACTTCTGCCACATGAATTGGCTGATTATATAACTGCATAAATGGGTAGGTGTACTGGTGTTCCTAATACAATGTTTAGTGAGTGTATGTTTGTGTGGGCTGTGTCTACAGTTTGATTACCAAATGTCAATGGGCAAGTGCTCTCTTTTTCTTTTTGAAACCATTGTGGCTTTATAGGATTAAGTGGTGGTATGTAATAGGCAAACTTGCTGCTATTGACCTAGTGATTTTGCAAAAAATATTCTTCATATACTGCATTTAAAAGCAAATATATAATAAACATGTCATAACCACAATCCTAAAATTGTGCCAATATAATATGTTATTTCAACTTCTATATTTTTCAGAAATATGAAATATGTTAGTGTCTCCTAATGCAGTGTAGATGTACTGCTTGTGCTGGTCTCTTTATGTACTTAATTGTCTCCTCTTTTACCTGACTGTGCTCACCTCACTAGATCCTTCATATTTAAGCGACTCCACTCAGCTCTGCATGTGTAATGTGCACCTGGAGGCAGCTGGGGTGTAACATATTCATGTTTTCTCCCTGAAGACTTTTGAGCACAGTTAATGTAATTTTTTTAGACGCATTTGCCTTATTATCAGTGGATAATGTGCTATACTGCTCCAAAAGGGCATCTGCAGAACTGCTGCTCACTGGATGTTTTTTTTCTTCATTGCACCATTCAGAGTAGACTATAGAGAATTTCATACGAAAAGCCGATATGGAACCAACAATCACATCACGGTCAAAATACATCTGAGATCACATTTTCCCAGTTTTTTTACTTAGTGTGCATAATTTTAAATGTACAGTACAGGCCAAAAGTTTGGACACCTTCTCATTCAATGCGATTTCTTTATTTTCATGACTATTTACATTGTAGATTCTCACTGAAGGCATCAAAACGATGAATGAACACGTGGAGTTATGTACTTAACAAAAAAAGGTGAAAATAACTGAAAACATGTTTTATATTCTAGTTTC
>JAOVVG010000054.1:15261960-15287252 GCA_028566375.1 Leptodoras nelsoni | reverse complement strand
AATGTAAATAGTCATGAAAATAAAGAAAACGCATTGAATGAGAAGGTGTGTCCAAACTTTTGGCCTGTACTGTAGTATAAATGTAGCTATTGCTAACTGTTGAACACTTATTTTAGAGCTGTATTGCAATAAATGCATTTGCCTTATTATCAGTGGATAATGTACTGCTGTTCACAGACCAATTGTGTATATGGAGGATATGAAACACTAACATAAGTCTTATATTTACCCAAGTAAACTTTAAGTTTGTAGTTTATTAATACTTTTATTAATTCCTTTATATTATATTACATTCATCATACTTAGGTGATATTCTTCTTGTAACCTTTAGTGAAAATAAATCAGACATAAACATATTAGTTTAGTTTATATTAGTTCAGTTATTTTCAGGATTGTTTTTTCATTGACCCTAACACCAGTAGTTATATTGTGGTAGATATTCTGGACAATAGTGATTGAATATTCAAGATTCTGCACTGTTTCTATTGTTGTCAGTTATATACTGTGTAATGAAAATGCAAAATAGAGTCATTTTCACTAGTGCGCTCAGATTTGTGGACCCCCTATGATATATCTGCGTGTAGTACAGATAAAGAAAATTATTAAAATTGAAAATAAATAGTGTGAGAAAATAGACAGAGAGAGAGAGAGGGAAAGATAGCTGGGGAGGAGAATGAGAGAGAGAGAGAGACAGAGAGAGAGAGCTGGGGAAAGTGCGAGAGTGTGAGAGATACTCCCACACCTTTCAATGTGCTATAGGCTGCCTGCTAGTGGGAGCTTGTCAGTAGAAAACCAGACTTCTTTCCTCATTTATTTGAGAGGCTCAGTCATCATCTGCAGCACAGAAGGACACTGCGTACTGTTGTAATGGATTTTTAAACAGATACATTGTTCCAGCTACTTCTTTTGATCAAAGGGAAAGGAATCTCTTTGTAAGCTTTCACTTGAGGACAGCTGGCGTCTTTGGCTGAACCTGAACTGATCTGAAAGCTAAACTTAATGGCTCTTTACAGCTGATTTTCACCTTCCCTCTCTTCAGCCTTGCTGTTACCATGTTTGCTAGGATCTTTATCCCTAAGAAGCACCGGCAGAGGTTTGATGAAGCCGTCTCCCAAAGTCTTCTCAACCGTGTGTGCCGCAGTAAGAGTGTGAGCGAGCCAGGCCAGAACCAACTGCGTCGCAGCCGCAGCCAGGAGCACCATGAGCGACCACATGCCTCCAAAAGGGCCAGCTCGGTTCCCAGAGACACCGGAGAGAACCATGAACGTGGCCACAAGAAGAGTACAGCTGGCAACCCCAGCATCTCCCCTGCTGGAGCAAATCAGAGGTATATATAGATATATATATTTAAATATATACACACCTCTTATACTATAACATTTTTTTTCTTAATTTTATGGCTTAAGTACTGTGTACTGTAGTTTATCCCTGGATTTTAACTTAAATACACACATGTATGCTACCTATGTACATAATGATGGTACTTGATGAGAGAATATTTCTCTGTGTGTCACTGTACATGATGCACTAGATCAGGTACTCGGTGCGACACAGAGCTGTACAGGTTGTTCTATGATTTTGCATTGCTCCTCCTTAAAGGAAAAGTGTTCTCTGTGACTATAAAAGTATGGCAAAATAAACAACAAATAAGGATGTCTATTCATTAAAACAAAACATCAATGTTGACACTTCACAGTCTGTGGAATGTTGGACTTGCGTCATGTGTAGGAGTGTGTGTGTGGGCGGGTGGGAACAGCATCACTGGCATATGCTTATTTCAGGACTTCACATCCACCACTTGATGAAGTACATTGAAGCATAAAGTGTAAAGAATAATGATTAATATTGGTAGGAATGTTCACACACACACACACACACACACTCACTAACTGTTCCATGTTCCATGTTGTTTACACCTCTGCTGTATTCTTCTATTACATTACAATATTATATACATATTCATCTTATAAATCAGAAAGTGCCTCTTCATAGAATTAAAGAAGAGATGTGTATATTGTGTATCTGTCTCATCACATGATGGACATGAATCGCTATTATAATGTCTCTATGGTACTCCAGAACCCTTTATACTGTGGGATAAGAGGTATTACATAAATATACTAAACTTCAATTTGTCAACTTTTCATTTATTTTAGCATTATTATGGCTGCCATTACTATCTCTTATACTTTTGTGACTTTTTAACAGATTTGATTTTATATATAATAAAAAAGCAGACAACACCTTAAGCCTTTTCTTTTATTAATGAATCCGTTCATTCATTATCTAAGCTGCTTATCCTACGACTGGATAAGGCAAGGAAACACCCTGAACAGGTCGCCAGTTTATTGCAGGGCAGACACATACACACTCACACCTAGGGGCAATTTTTTATTGGAGATTTAATCTCCAATTTGACTGACTACATGTCTTTGGACTGTGCGAGGAGCTACTGGAGGAACTCCATATAGACACAGGAAAAACATGCAAACTCCACACAGAAAGAACCCTGACCCCACCCAGGAATCAAACCCGGGTGCTTGTTGCATTGAGCCACTGCGCCACTGTGCCACCCACCTTTTTTTACCAGTTCATGACATGTTGACAAGTATCGCCTTGATAGTTCATTAATCAAGACCTTAAACAAATTTCCAGCTATTAATTGGTATTATTTTTGACAGAAGCACATTCTATATACATACAATCTATAATATAAGATTGCATTTTAATGCCTAATGTGTTGCTCATTTTTATTATTTTCTGCTTATAGTTTATGTAATAATGTCCCTTTAAGCAAGCATCATTAATTGCCTTTATTTGCCTGTTGTAATGAACACATATTCATTTAGCTGGATGAGTTTGCCTTTGTATAAATTATATGGCATTTTACTGCCTATTCACCTCTGTCTCTGCCCAACAGCTTCAGTATCTTTTCTAGGAGTTGCCACAGCAACCAACAGCATGCTCCTCGATGTTCAAATGTCAAATGTTCTCAGTGAGAAGCAGAAAAAAATCAGGACACTCTTCTGTATTAAAGCATAAATGCTCTTGATCCGCGTTCTCTGTGCAGTATTTATGCAGTGCTGTCTACTCTTCTATTCAGGTTGTTGCTTACTGTGCAAGCAGAAGCCAAAAATAGAATCTGAATTAGATCTGTTTGGTGCTGTAGGTGTGAACATTTCATATGCATTTCTCATCTTTTTAGACATGTCAGTGTAAAAATATCAGTGTGTATTTAAAAATCTTTTAGTCATATGAAAATAACACTTTGAATGATCGTGTTTATTAAAGGTGTATATTCATCACAGATATTGTATATCACATATAATGTAATAAGCACCTGAGCCTTTTAGTCTTTTGTTGCTTAGATTGGGCTAATGTTTGTATCCATGGTTGCCTAAATACACAACAATTCAGATCTGATCCAAGAATTATGTCTGTCCACATTATATTTATATATCTAATGCATTGTTTAAAAACTGACAGGGACATTTCCAAATCCATAATTTTACTCCCGATGTTTTTTTCCCCCTATAGGACCATCCGTGTGTACAGAGGAAAAAAGAGCTTTGGGTTCACACTCAGAGGCCATGCTCCTGTGTGGATCGATTCTGTCATTCCAGGTAAACTATACACTGCATTGTATCTATTGTACCTAGTTACACAGCTATTATTTTAAAAAATCATAAGAAGAAGTCATAAGAATATATAGATTATATATAGAGTATATATAGTGCATTAACCGTAATTGCTCAGTGGTGTACTCAGTTGATGTTTCATGATATTGTTGTGGTTGTGATTACAGTTGGGTAGGTCCACATTGTCTATGAAAGTCTGGATTAATGTGTGAGGGGCTGGAGAGTGGGAGGTGAATGTGTGAGTGTTTGCATGACGATATTCGCCCACTACAGGCCTGGTTAGGACCTAGTTAGCACTGAGTCAGCCGAGCCACGTGGGGCTGCTTATGGAAATATTGTAGGCGTCCAGTATCGTGATGAACAACCTGATTGCAAACTCTCCTAGACTCAAAACTGAGTGTACGTTTTGTATTTTAATCTATCAGTAGGCATGTTACTAAGTACAATATATACAGTCCCCTCCAGAAGTATTAGAATGGCAAGGTCAATCCATTTGTTTTTGCTATGCAGTGAAGACATATTGGTTTTGAGATTAAAAGATGAATATGAGATAGATCAGAATTTAAGCTTTCATTTCTGTTAGATATTTACAGTTAGATGTGTTAAACAACTTTAAACATGGCACCTTTGGCTAGAACCTGCCCATTTTTCAAGTGATCAGAAATATTGGAGCATGTGACTGGCAGTTGTTTTTTATTGAACAGGTGTTCCCTGTTAGATTGATTTTTTTAAACAGTTAATAGTGCTGATTGTATACTGTGGGTTTCTGGTCTGTGAAGACATTTGTTGTTAAAAAGGATAGACCAACATGAAGACCAGAGAGCTGTCTATGGGAGTCAAAGTGTGGAGAAAGAAAGGATCTGCTTATGATCCAAACATACGAGCTCATTGCTCAAACATGGTGGCGGTAGTGTCATGGCTTGGGCTTGCATACTTCTGGAATGGGCTCACTGATCTACGAAACATTGTCTGCCAGTTTTATGAGAAATGCATCCAATCTAATTGGGAGGACTTGCATGCAACAAGACAATTTATGTTATTAATGATTTGTCTCTTCACTTACTCCAGACAGCCCTGCTGAGGAGTGTGGCCTTAAACCAGGAGATCGCATTCTGCTTCTCAATGGGTTGGATATGAGGTAATCTCCAGAAGAGTTTTCATATTTATAGCAGACATTGAGTGGAATCATTTTTTCCTCACAAAAATAATTAGTTGTAGCATTTAACTACTTTCAATTACTTTAGGCTAAGTCAGTTATAAGCAGAGCTTGGAATAATATTGCTGGAGCTCTAAACTAAAATACTGTATAATTAGGTTTGTTTCTGGGGTTTTATTTTATTATTCTTTATTCATTGCTTAAAATATTGTATTGCAAAATATGTTTGTGGTTAAAGATAAAGGTTTATACATTTAAAGGATAAGAAAAGCTACTCATTTTTTGTGATATAGAATGTGGATTGTGTGATTAAATAAAATAATACTGTTAAAATGATGATGATAATAATAATAATAATTAAGTCCTAACCTTATAAATCACTTGTTTTCATGTTGTTACTTTATAATAAGTTTTACGCTTTAGAAACATAAAGGAGATCAAGGAGATAATAATGGTGATTATAATAATAATGTTTACTTGTACTAGGATAATAAACAACTCCCAGAATATTTTTCAGATAATTACAGTTTTGTGAAGCAAACAAAGCCAAGAGTTCACAGTGTTGGTGTTTGTTTAGGAACTGCTCCCACGAGAAGGTGGTATCAATGCTGCAGGGCAGTGGCGCCAATCCCACTCTGGTTGTAGAGGAGGGGCCGGTGCTCTATTCTCCGTCAGACTCTGAAGCCGAGGAGACTCCTTCAATTCCTTGCTCTCAATCCCCTGCCCTCAGCTCCTTGCAGTGGGTAGCAGAGATCCTTCCTCCTAGCATCCGTGTGCACGGCCGCACCTTCAGTCAGCAGCTCGAGCACCTCCTCACCACGCAAGAGAGATACACCATCTGCAAGTCTCTCGAGACCTTCTTTCAGCACAGGTTACCGTCTCCTGTCTCCTGCTACTTGCTGTCATACATCAAATGGAATACAGAACAGATTTAGACGTTTCTCATGTTATTAATAAAGTTTTCTGCTTTTATTAATATGGTCACAATAGTATGTCTGAAGCCTCTCAAACTGCTGATTTAGAACCAGTTTTATGTAGGTTGGTATATTCTGTGTTGAGGAGAACATTAATATGGTATTTACATACCTTTGAAATCGTTTGTAGGTTCATATATGACAAAATGTGGTTTCCTGGCTTTGCATCCTGGCTTCAGACAATTTATTCATTTATTATTGTGTAAATCTGCTCAAAATGTTGACAGAAACTTTTAAAGTCTAAAGACAACTAATTAACACTCACTGAGAGTAACATGTTTTTCAGTACAAATGTCAAAACACAGTGTTCCCACAGCCTGGAATATTTCTTCAGCCTCACAGTGGTGAAATCAATGTGCAGAGCATTTAAAAATAGCTGCAGCTCCTGGCACAAATAGATGCATACAGAGCATTCTGTATGGGTTCTCTTGTCATTACACTGGGACAGCATACAGGGAGTGTTGCTTTTCTGTCACTGAAATGCCTCCCATGTCTGTGTGGAATCCAGGAATGTGGACACACTCATTGTGGATGTTTTTCCTGTGCTGGACACTCCTGCCAAGCAGCTGATCTGGCAGTTCATCTATCAGCTTTTGACCTGCGAGGAGCAGGAGCGCTGTAAAAGCAAGATCTCCCGCTTCCTGGGCTTCAAAGGAGCAGGTGTGCAGTGAGAACCCTTGTGTAGACTGTGTAGGCTTGGCTGAGAACTAGGCGGAATATTATTCCTAGTGTAAATTTTAGCTAATGTGTTTTAGCCATTTAATATTTTTTGTTGTTTACAAAGTTTATTTAATCCCCTTTTGTTGTGTGTGTGTGCATGCTGGCAGAGCCTGAACTTGGCACAGAAACTCATAGACGGAGCAGCTCCATGAGGGTAACTGGAACATCCCACCGAAACAGTGTCAGAGAAAGAAGCTCAGATGATTGCATCATTGGCACACATCTAGGAATGGGTAGGTTTTACATATATCAGTATGGAGGCTTCTGTAAGTGTGTATCATATTACACTGGTGTGTTATTACCTATGACTACTCCACCTCCATTTTTACATCATGCTGTAGAATCATTCCTTTCGCTCTTATGGAGCCTTAAACAAGTAGCCATGTTAGGTCTAATGTTTATGGTTCAATAAGACTGCTGCTGTGTGTTGAGTTTTGCAAGCAGCTTTTTGCTCAGTCCAACAACATCACCACTAAGGTGAATTACAAACAGCTGCTGTTTGTGCCAGTTTTCATTGGGGGGCTTTCAGCTTGCTTTGGGGTACTGTGTGGGGTACTGGACAGTGATCTTTCTCCTCAGGGACTTTCACTGAGCCTGCAACCCCAGGAGAAAGACAATGTGGCGATGGGACCTCCTTTCCAGAGTCCCCAGATTTGAACCACGTGGGTACCATTCAGCACTTGCCAAGTACCTCTTGCATTTCAATTGCTTTTACTCAGTCATGCCATTGTCATCTAACCACATAAAACCTGTAGATATCAGGAGTGTACACAGAGCTGGAGAGTGCATACACGGTGAAGAACAGCAAGCCTCTGCAGAGTAACTCCTCACCTGGGAATGAGGGCATGAGCCATGCTGACAGCCATGCACTCACTCTTTCCTTCACACATGCTAAAAAAGGTACACTCGTAATACCACCCAGTGTCTCTGAAATAAAATGGTTAACTGGTGCTTGATGAGGTGAAGTATGATACAAACAAGATTAAAATAAAACATTTCAATGGAAGAAAGGTAAATATTATTATGGCTATATATAAATGAATGCATGGATTGACAGCTAAATAAATATGTACATAATCTGTTATCCATTATCCTCCTTTAAGGACATATCTTATTCCTTACAGGAAACCGTAAGTCAGGCCTGTCACTGACATGGAAAGAACCCTGCACCAGCCCTCAGTATGACCACTACCAGCAGACCGTCCCTTCTCCTGGAAGCATGGACTCTAACCCCTATGTCAGCCTGGACAGCTCTCCTACCTCCCCTCAGCACTCAGATGAGGCCCCGAGCCCTCAGTCTCGTCGAAGAAAACTCTTCACTTTCTCTAGACCCCCACGCAGCAGAGACACAGACAAATTTCTGGATGCCCTGAGTGAACAGCTTGGCCACCGAGTCACCATTGTGGATAACTTTCTGGGAGGCGAGAATGATTATGAAGAGGTGTGTGTGTGTGTGTGTGTGTGTTTTGTGCTTGATTGATCTAAATTATTCATATATACAGAGATGTGACTGGTGTATGTGTCTAATAGATGAGTTTCCAGGAAGAACAGGACAACATATTGTCTCGTCAAGCAAGCAGCACGAGCAGTGAGGGGCACAGCAGTGAGGATTCAAGCTCATTAACCTACTCGTCTGAATCAGAGCAAATCCCGCCCCCTCCCCGGAGCCCACCACCCCCACCCCCACCCATTCAGTTTACTGACACTCCCGCCCCCCTCTGCCTCACCCCACAACACTTGCCTCAACCTCCTCCTGCCTTCCAGAACCACCCCATCATACCCCCTCCACCACCTCCTCCTCGCTTCATCCTCTCCAACAGGTCTTCTCTTCACCAAGTGCTGCCTACACGCCAGGAGACGAGGTTCCATCACACGCAGCCCCGAAAGCTCTTTTCTCAGCCATCTGCTCATGCCAACCAACAACTTCACCAACCCAAAGCCCACCCCATCCTGCATTCATCCTCTCACACATCCCAACAACCTCCTCATACATCCCAAAAGCCTCCTCACACATCTCCACAGCCTCCTCACACATCCCCACAACCTCCTCCCACATCTTCTCAGGCTGCTCACACGTCCGCACATCCCCCATTGAGGCACCGCACCCAATCCATCTACCAGAGTCAGCAGAGCTCAGCCGTGCAGCCCAAAGCAAAGAAAGATTCACCCCAGTCAGCCCATAAGACCTATGAGAGTACCATCTCAAAGATAACACCACCACCCCCACCTCCACTGCCCCCACCCTGTGAGCCCCCACCTCTGCCAAAACCAAGCCCTCAGGCTTCAGATACCAACCACATGAGTGTGAAGAGGCTCCGCTGGGAGCAGGTGGAGAATTCTGAGGGCACTATCTGGGGACAGGTTAGTTAGTTAGATATAATAGGCGCAATGCAATCCAAGCATGATGGTCTTATAATGCTTGTTTCTGCTTGTTTGCCAGCTTGGAGAAGACCCTGACTATGGTAAATTGAGTGACATGGTGAAATACCTCAATCTGGAGCAGCACTTTGGCACACAAACGGGTTCTAGTAAGTTTGGAATGTCACATGTATTTATGTCAAACTACCAACATCAGGGAGCATTATAACATCTGCATTGATACTCAATGTACATATCTCAGGTGTGTTGTCTATGTTTGTGCTTTTTCAGCTCATCACATACCATTTCTCATGGATCCCATTTCTCACAGTTACAGTCTGTCCATTCAGTGTCCTCCCCTCCTTCACTGGCATCTCAGCTTCACTCTTTATTCTCATGATGTTCCATTTACTGTTTCCACTGCTGGCTCCAGGAGAACTGATCCTTACAATGTAATTAAATATGTCAGTTTCTCTTCCAGAGCTCACCATTCTACCGGAGAGCTTTAAAAAGAAAGACGTGGTCGAGATTCTCTCTCATAAAAAGGCCTACAATGCTTGTGAGTACAAGAGCGCTTGACCAACAAACAGAGATTTTCTAGCTATATACTCTTGGCATCCACTTTATTAGGAACACCTGTATATATGTACATTCATGCAATTATCCAGTCAGATAATCATATGACAGCAGTGCAGTGCATCGAGTCACATAGATACTCTATGTCAAGACCTTCAGTTAATGGTCACATTAAAAAACAGAATGAGGAAAATATCATGTTACTGATTTTAACTGTGGTATGGTTGTTGATGGCAGAAAGGCTGGTGTGAATATTTCAGAATCTCCTGGGATTTTCACACACAACTGTCTTTATTGAATGGTGCAAAAAAAGCTAAAAACATCCAATGAGCAGTAGTTCAACAAGCAGAAATACCTTGCTCATGAGAGAGAGGTCATAGAACAATGGCCACAAAGGCAACAGTAACTGTAAGCAGAAAAGTAACTCAGCTGATACAACAGGTTGAACTTTGAGATGGATGAGCTAAAACAGCAAAAGACCACATCAGGCTCCATTCCTGGCAACCAAGAACAGAAAGCTGAAGCTGCAGTGGGCACAGGCTCACCAAAACTGGACAAAATATGAAAAACTTCACCTGGTCTGATGAATCCCTGATTAATTTCTGCTACTAAATGGAAATAGTAGGGTCAGATTGTGCCATCAACAGAGGTGAATCCATGGACCCAACCTGCCTTGGGTCTACAGTGCAGGGTGGCAGTGCTGGTGTGAGTGGTGGTGAAGTAATGGTGGGGGGAAGGATTTCTTGGCATATATTGCACTTCTTAAAACCAACTGAGCATTATTTGAATACTATGTGAGTATTGATGCTGACCACATTCATCCCTTTATTGACACCATTTACCCATCTTATAATGGCTACTTCCAGCACCATAACGTTCCATGTCACAAAGCATAAGTATCTTTGGTTTCATGAACATATTGTAGTGTAGTTCAGTGGCCTCTGTCAGTCACCAGATCTGAATGCAACAGAGCACCTTTGGGATGTGGTAGACAGGAGATTCGCAACACCTTGTGGAATCTATGCCACAGAGGTTCAAGCCTGTTCTGAGAGCAAAACTATTTCTGTGGTGTTCCTAATAATGTGGCTAGTAAGTGTAAGAGGTGAAGTCTGTTCACTCTCCCCTTGGTTGCTCTCCCCAGCTATCCTCATAGCCCATCTGAAGCTGTCTCCCACAGAGTTACGGCAGGTCCTCATGACCATGAGCACTGAGCGTCTGGAGCCTTCTCACATTAAACAGCTGCTGCTGTATGCCCCCGATGACGACGAGGTCAAACAGTTCAAGCAGTATGACCGGGATCCTGCCAAGCTTAGTGAACCTGACAAGTTTGTTCTTGAGGTGCACATTTCTTTTATTGCACTGGAAACAAGTTCCATTAAGATATAGAAGTCATTTGATTTGTTTATGAATGCTTATGGCTTTGTGTGGGTCTTGCAGATGTTATTAGTGCCTGAGTATAAAACCAGATTGCGAAGTCTCCTATTTAAAACCACCCTGCAGGAGAAAACTGAAGAAATGCGACTTGGTTATGAGTGCATCTACAAAGCCTCCCTAGAGCTAAAAAACAGCAAAAAACTGGCAAAGATCCTGGAGGTAAAGAACTTTAAAAGCCAAAACAGCCATTCATACAGAAATGAGTTAATGAAACTAAACGCATCAACTCTCTAATTTGTATATGTGTTAATAATTCATAATGTGAACTTTACATGTAATTACTATAATGTTTTGTTGTAGTTTGTCTTAGCAATGGGAAACTATCTTAATAATGGGCAACCCAGGACAAATAAACCCACAGGCTTTAAAATCAACTTCCTTACTGAGGTACAGTAGATATTATACAAAAAGATGGGTTTTTTTTTTCATTTTTTTTAGATTACTTTGCATTAAAAATATTAGCATGTGAGCTTCTTAACTGGCCTATTTGATGATAAGGTTGTGAGAATCCTGAACCACTGTCTTTCAACAGCTCAGCACAACAAAAACTGTTGATGGGAAGTCAACCTTCCTCCATATTCTAGCCAAATCACTATGCCAACACTTTCCTGAACTTCTTAACTTTGCAGGAGAGCTTATTACAGTGCCACCGGCTGCCAAAGGTAAAATCAACCAGACCCAATAATGTAATGTACACCGATCAGGCATAACATTATGACCACCTCCTTTTTTCTATACTCATTGTCTATTTTATCAGTTCCACTTACCATATAGCTGCACTTTGTCCTTCTACAATTACAGACTGTAGTCCATCTGTTTCTCTACACACTTTGTTAGTCCCCTTTACTCTGTTCTCTAATGGTCTGGAGTTTTTAAACATTGTGTTCGCTTACTGTGCACTCTATAAGTCACATTCACCATATTGCCCCTATAGATGTAAAGTCAGAGACAGTAGCTCATCTGTTGCTGCACAGTTTGTGTTAGTCATCCTCTAATCCTTCATCAATGCTCACAGGATGCTGGTGACTAGACATTTTTGGTTGGTGGACTATTTGCAGTCCAACAGCACTGCTTTGTCTGATCCACTCACACCAGTACAACACACACTAACACACCACCACCACATCAGTGTCACAGCAGTCACCACCCAAATAGTACCTGATCTGTGCTGGTCCTGTGGGGGTCCTGACCATTAGAGAACAGAGTAAAGGGGAGAGAAACAGATGGACTACAGTTTGTAATTGTAGAACTACAAAGTGCTATATGGTAAGTGAAACTGAGGAAATGGACAAGGAGTGTAGAGAAAGGAGGTGGTGATAATCTTATGCGTGTTCGGTGTATTTATATAATCTTCTATACATTTTTAAAACATCTTAACTGGTAACACGACAAGTAATGTTTGGTTGAATACTTTTTTTGTCTGCGTACCCAGTGAATCAGAGAACCATTACAGCAGACCTCAGTGATCTCCATTCTACCATCCAGGAAATCAGGATTGCCTGTCTGAAGATGCCAGCCACAGCAGAAGATCGATTTGCAGCAGTCATGAGTGTATCCTCTGCTAGTGCATTATAAAGTTTGACAGTTTCTGTCTCTCACAGAAATACTCAAATGTGTAGCCATGATAAATCTCAGATCTGATTGGCCAGAAAGTGCTGATGAATTTTCCTAAAGAAACGACTTTGAAACAGATTAAGAGAATGTTTTTATTTAACAACAGAACATTGTTGATTTGGTGACATTTTATGGAAGAAGACATTTATTTAACATTCATGGAATTAGTCTCAGGTGTCTTTGTACTTTGTAACAGTCCACAAGCTTTTATTTATTTATTTGTTACCATGGGAGAGTGTCCAGCACGGAGGAGTTTATGCTTTCTGGTTTCTCTGTAACAAGCTGCATGTCTTCATGCAATTTCAAGAGTGAGAAAAAAACAGAGCCTGGTGAAGGAATGACTGTTATATCATGAAGACATAACAGGAACTTGTCTTCAGGATGTAGGAACATTCATTTGAACTATAACTGAGACTATAACATGACATGCTATTCATTAATAAATAAAAAATTGTAATGGGTATAAATTGCTGGGGTGAAAAAAAAGAGCTTTGGGGTGGCAACAATCCTCTGCTTAAAGTGAGGCTGCATAACAACACTAACAACCCCAGCATTCATTATTTTCCTATAACAACAGCATGCCCTGTCATGTTTTATTTCTTACTTATTAAACATCATGCATGTTACAAAAGCCTGACTCAGTAGAAAATTATATTTAACACAAGCATTAAGTGCTAAGTTGCCTGCAGGGACACTGATGTGTGCACTGATCTTAACTTTGGCATCAGAGTTTCCTGGAAAATTCACATCCAGTTGTGCAGTCTCTGGACTCTTATCAGCGGAAAGCAATGGACGAGTTTGCTAAGGTAGCCTCTTACTTTGGAGAAGATAGCAAAGCCACGACCACAGAAGCATTCTTTGGCATCTTTGCAGACTTCATCTCCAAGTTTGGGGTGAGCCGTGCATGAAAACGAGGAAACAGTGTTGTGCATTTTAAACTAATATACAGTAATGAGATAAGTAATAAAATTGATGGCATTTCAGTTTGACTGAAGCAAAGTGATTTATTTTGAAGTGTTATTTCCTCTGTGTTACAGAGAGCACTAAATGAAACACGGGCCACAGAAAACCCCAGGAGCCCTCGCATTGCTTCACCTTTAGCCTGGTGAGAATATGCTTTAGAATTGCTGCTCTCTAACTACAGCCATCTGTGTGCCAAGAACTCGACAAAGCAAGAAAAAAAAAAGAATTTAATCCAGTTAAAGTTTATGATAAGAGTGTAACTTCATCAGAAAGAATATATATTTTATACAACTTTAAAGCTATCAAGGATATGGATATAGATTCATTATTTTTAAAATGTTTCCAGTGGCAAGAGGATGTAACAAGAATGTGAGCACTTTACAATTATTTCACCCGCAGTTGACGATACTATAGTCAGCTGTTTCTTCATTATTCCTTTCACCTTTGAATATTGACCAAAAATGTGCAGACAGACTATAATGATGGATGAGTGTTAGTCATGTTAGTCAGCAGCATACCAACATTGTACACAGATTATAAATCTTTGCTCAGCACTAGTGTTATCACTGTCATTTGCTGAGACGAGACCCTGCCACACTAATAATGGCCACTTATATTGTCTGGTCTGTCTGAACAGTGGCAAAACTGTGCATGAAAACTGTGCAGTGTAACAGTACTTATTATGAAACTGTCATCTATGAACTCTCTTGCTGTGACAATTAAAAGCTGAATGAAAATGCATAGGTCTGTTTTTACATCTCAATGAAATGGCCCTGTGTTTACATCTTGTTTGTTTTATGTTTACATGGTAAATTATTATGCAGCTTGACAGATTTTTTCCTTGAAACAACGTTTGAAATGTTCCTTTTGCCTGATGTTTTGTGTTCCCCACAATCTATTAGTAGCCTTCTAATTAAATACAAATGCATGGACGACTAATTGCTTATCTTTGTGTCCAAAACAGACACTCCTGCTCCTGTCTGTCCTTTTTCAAACCAGTGGCAGTATTTCAGGAGGTTAATCTACAGTTTGCATGTAGCACTGTGTTTCATTTTTGTTGGAAAATAATTTATTATTCTCAATATAGGCCTAAACATCGGTTTCCTTTTAACCTGTATTTCATGTTAGGACATAGGTGTATTGGTGTATAGATTGTTTATGAATAGGATAGTATTTATCCTGTGTGGTTTTTGTTCAGCTTCACTTTCTTTGGGCCACACTGGGCTGCATTTTATTCTGCTGTCAAATTTATATCTTGTGAATAAACAAAACTTCTGACAAGCACTGATGAATATATGATTCCTTTGTTTACCGACCTGCTCTTCAGCACAACGCACAAAAGCACTTATGTTCAGCAGGGTTGCCAGGTCGCGGTGATACAAGCATCCACAGCGTTTCCCTATATAGTTTTATGGGCCAAATTTTTTTAATAATAATAATAATAACAATAATAATAATAATTTATATGCACTGCGTTTGGAAAATATTTAGACTCCTTCCGTTTATGCACTTTAATGTGTTTTAAATTGTCGTTGTGAGAATATCTGGCGCCCTCTGCTGTTCATCCGCGGTTATTATCAGCGAGCTAACGGCTTGAACGGTCATCTTCAGAGGCAGGAAATGGCTTTTCCCCCCTCTAATGCGTACAGAAAGTCACTTTTTTCTGAAACTGTAAATCAGAAAACAACGAATGAGGTGTATTTTAATGCAATTAAGTTAAATATTTGACACATTTTTACCATTTTCACATATTCATTAATTAGTTAAAAGTAGCCGGACTAGTTAGATAGACTAAAAGTAACTGCCTTATGAACTTAGTTACTGCTTATTTAGCTTTTAGCTTGTCGGTTTATTTTGAGGGAATTTTAACTGATGGCATTTACATACATATCTGCCTTTTTCTTCAGATGGACATCATTCACGGATTGGTTTGTGTAGCAAAAATAAACCAGAACTGGATAAGCGACAAGAACAAATGCAGTGCAGTAAGAGGTGAGAATGACGGGGTTTAAGGAAATACAGGCTCAAGAGTTAATACTAGGGTACACATCTATCTAGTTAGTCTTGTAATCTTGTAAAGTAAGATATACTGAATGTTGGCTGTGGTGCAAATTAAGGTATTTTCAGCAGCAGAAGCTTAAGCGCCACTTGCTTTCTTTCAGAACACTATGAAGACTTTGTATCTAAATTGAAGGGAATAGCATTGGGAGAGGATGTTACTGGGTTACTCCTGGTGTACTCTAACTCCATCATCCATCTGGTAGAGGTATGCGGTCACTACAATGTGGGTTACATATACAGTACAGTTTTTTTAGTATCTGTATACAGAAATGTTTGTATGTCAGTAACGAAAGCAACACATTACATACCAGACTTCCATGTAATTACGCAAGTGTGACAGTGAAAGTCTCCAGAAGAGCTGTGGCAGATTCTCCAAGATGCTCAGTAAATCTTACCAGCTAATTACTGTACAGTACTGTACAGCTCTTCTGGAGACTTTCACTGTCATACGTATTTTTTTTTTCACATGCAAAACCCAGCAGCCTTTATTATGTTTTCTGTGTAAAAAGGTGCCCTGTTATTTAATGTGTTGCTTTTGTTACTGACATAGAAATAAATTGTAAATAAATTTTGTACTGACTCAGTAATGCAGAACTCAGTAACAAATGCTAGACCTAAAAGAATAGTGTGCCTAAGACTTTTGCACAGTACTGTATGTATATATTGTTAAGAACATGTACTGTTATTTCCAGTCCACATCCCGAGTACTCACAGAGATCCTGAAAAACCTGAGTGAAATGGAGGAAGGCTCTAAGTAAGCAGATGAATGAAGATTTATTACATTACAAGGTCCAGGATAAATTTACACTGTTATATTCCCTTTCATGTTAAAGCCCTTTACTGAAGGATTGCAGGATACTGGTGGTTTCTCACTGCCTGCCAGTTCGACGGTTCGCCGCATGGAGATGCCAAATGATAAATGTACCCGTGGGCAAGACATGTGCGGCTGCACACACACAGCCAGCAGAACGGCTTGTCCCACACAGCCTGGGACTGTTTTACAAATACTGCACACATCTGACCAAGGTACACAACCATCTGTTTATAGCCTCAGCCACATATAGAACTGTAACAGCTTTGCATTTTCAATGCATTTTAAGAAATACTGCACCAAATTCCACACACCTACACTTTGGTACACAAGACCAAAAGAGAGAGGTTGGGTAAAAAATAGAAATGTATGAGTCATATTGTACACTAAGCTCCAAAACATGTCATAAATGTGTCAGAATGTACCCTACTGACTGTTACTTTTGCTTTGCTGATGGTTCTACTGACCTTTGTGTGTCTCTTTAAGCCCTTACTGTTTGAGGCTCAGGTTTCTACTGTTCAGAGACTAGCCTGTAAATTCGGTCATGTAAACCGTGACAGGCTTATCAGAAATATTCCCCTCTTCAGATTCTATTGAGTCTCATTACATTTTTTATACTTTTTATATTCAAGACATGTATATAAAGCACTGGCCATTTTTGACATTTTAAAAATTAAACCATGCTGACAGGATTCATGTTTTGCTTATGCATACTGCAAACTGTCATACATTTTAACGTGACTTATTCAGTGTTGTTTCTTGAGCTTTTTTCCCTTTTACTCATTTCCATTATGTCAGTTCAGTAGGAATTTTTTAGTCTTCTGCTACATGACAGATGAAATTAGATAAAAACACAGACAAGCCTAAATAAAGGTTTTTCTGCCAAATAACCCCACCCAGACCTGAGCAGCTCTGCTTTCTTGCAGCACAAAGGGCTTAAATCCAACCAAGGAAAATAATAAACAAATAATCTTGCAACACTGCAAAAGAAAGTTTGGAAGTTTTGTGTTAGTCTACTATTCTACAGGTTTAGAGACTCTTTACAACATTACAAGCCCCTCTTTAAATGCGTTACAAAAATGCCACTGCAAGAAAACATGCTAAACACAGCCTCAGTGTGTCAGGATCAGAGCATGTATTACTGAGTGTACATCCTGTACTTGATTTATTGTAGTGAAGAGGAGGAAAACATTGAGCTGGCTGTGTAATATTTCCAATGTCACTCTGCAGAGTAGTTGTAGCATGCAAGACACACAGGAACAGGCTCCTGTGCTGGAAGAGGAAACCATTATTCACCTCTGCCAGAGCCGAGTGTTGCATTCTCCCACTACCTTCCTCAAGAGCTATACAAAACCAGTCAACATCTTCATGGACACGGGTAAATGTTATGTCATTTGAAGCATTCAGGTTTGTTAGATTCCTCTTGAAATCTGATAAATATGTTTCTGTTATTAGAAATTGTGTGGCCAACCAACCATCGAGTCTACTGGAAGAGCGAGTGGTAGAGGAAAAAAAAAAAACAACAACTTACAATCCAACAAAGAATCATTACAAAGCAAGAATTCACCGAAGCACATAATTAAGACGCATACAAAGAGTTGGTATTGTGCTTTATTAATTAATTGTAAAGCAGTAACAGCAAGCGTTTCTTTCCCTCCTAAATTTCAATGTTTATTTGTACACCATTAACATATATAGCTTTAGTTGATTTTTCAAACATTATAGTGGGTAAGGCAGCAAGGTAAAGGCAAGGCCTGTGGAAAAAACATACCATCATCCTTAGTGTATATGTTTTTGAGAGTGGCACATTTGTGTGTCACTTGCCATCATTCAAGATCTTCAAGGTTTTTTTTTTAAACCAGTAAAACATTCAGTATACCACGTAGTGTTCTTGTCCAACAAGTAACAGACTGTCAGGGTTTTGTCATTTGTCAGTTTGTTGTCCATCTATTGTTTTTTGCCAAATTGTTCAACATACACACTGCCTCTTAAAAATTTCATTCAGTATTTTAGACAGATAACCAAATGCTTAAAGACAGATGACTTAATGTTGTCAAATTAGTCACGAGGGACTGATCACATCAATGCCATAGGTTTAGGAAAACATTAACAGTTGAAGACAGAATACTAACCTTGTGGCATGTGTACATTTTTATACTGTAGGTAATACGTTATGTTGATATTAAATTGCAGGAATTGCAGCTAAACATGAGAGGCATAATAAGATTTTCAAATAAAGTCTAGAAAATAGAACTGAGACTGACATAAGCCTTAGGGAATGTGTTGATGGAAACAGATGGAGGACAGTTTCTATACATAAAATAAGAAGTCGAGTATATTATCTGACTGGAAACCTGCAGTCACAAGGTACACTCAAAAGCCACAGTTTATGGTTTCTGCTTAATATCATCCCAAGCTTAATATGGTTTGTTCTCTCTCCCTTTAAAAAAACCTAAGGCCACTTAAGAAACACCAACTAGTACCTCAACCTATTTCCCGGTTCCTTACAATAAAATTTAGACTGATAACCTGTTTTGCACCATGCAGTATCTTCATGCCACTATTCCTCTGGGTGCTACTGATGGTCCAAATCTTTGGTGAAATGCAACCAAGCTGATAAACTTGGTGAAAGGGAAGAAGCAGCAGCATTTCAGAAAGTCCTTGGGCTGTGAGGAACAGGTAGCAGGTTTATGGCAGCCATATCCTCACCTTCACAGGACGGTGCTTTCCGAGTCCAAGTCTGAGTCCTTTAGCTGAGCAACAGGCTGCTGATCCGGGGCAATGTCAGGAATAAGGACTCGACCCAGTCCTTTGAATGACATCCCAGGTTCTGAAGAAATACAGTAAAGTTAGTGTCAATCCAGGCTTTATACTGCAGTATAAAAAGTTTTCTAGACTTCTTGTAACAAAGCAGGCATATTTATTGCTTGCTTGTTCTCTGTCCAAACATGACCGATATATGATGACCCCTCTAGCTCAGGGGTATTCAAGTATTTGTTGGTAGTGTTCCATAAAAATACTTACTTATATACATCCAGATAAGCAACTAAGATAATCAAAAGGGGACAACTACTGTTTAATTCTTAACCATAAATGATTAGCTTATGACTATAAATAAGACAGTACAGATATTAATGTAAAATGGATGCATCTAAGAGCAACAACAGCTTGGCCATTAAGAAGTAGCCCATGCAAACAAAAAGCAGGGCTACAGAGTGCTTAAACACATAGCACTTAAACATCAACTCCCCTCCTTGGCATCACTCACTACATAGTTACAAACTGCTTCTGGAAGCAACATCAGCAGAACAACACTGTGTTTGGAGCTGGAATGGGTTCCAGTGTCCAAGCAGATGCACACAATTGATCTTAGGATGTACTCAGTGATCTTAGGATCACTATGCTCAAAGCCAGAGTCAGTTGGAGTGGTGTAAAACGCACTGCCATTAAACTCTGAAGCAGTGGGAAAGTGTTGTCTTAAGTGATGAATCACACTAACTGGCAGTCTGAAGGATGACTGTGGGTTTGGCAGATGCCAGAACACCACTACCTATCAGAATGCACAGTGCTAACAGTAAAGTTTAGTGAAGGAGAGATAATGATCTGGGGCTGTTTTTCTGCGTTTTGGCCCCTTACTTTCAGTGAAGGGTAATGTTAATGCCACAGCATATAAATACAATTATGACAATTGTATGCTTCCAACTTTGTGGCAGCAGTTTGAGCAAGAAACTTTCCTGTTCCTGCCTGACTGTGCCCCTCTGCCCAACACAATGTCCATAAGGAATTGGTTTGTTTAGTGTGTAGGAAGTCCAGTGCCTGCATGGAGACCTGCCTTCTGAACACCTCTGGGATGAATTGCAATGTTGAGTGTGAGCCAGGCCTTCTCATCCTTACATATGAGATTCTGACTAAATGGGCACAAATTCCAACAGACACGCTCCAAAATCTTATAGATAGAATTAAAGCTGTATTAATGTACATATTAATGCCTGAGGTCACGCTCTGGTGTCAGGAGAGAATGCCCAAGTCAGCATTTCAATTCATCCCTAAGGTGTTCAGCTGGGTTGAGGTTAGGGCTTCTTAACCTCTTGTTTCCAGTGAAGAGAAACCTTAACAACATTAAGCATGAACAGTGGATAAAGTCTACACACAGTACAGTTTACACAACCTTGTTAAATTGCCAGTTTGTAGGATTTTCCTGACATTTACTTAATTGCATCTTATAGCAAAAGCCATGGTCCACAAAGAGCTTACAACGCATCAAAATGATCTCACTATTGAAAATTATCAGCCAAGAGAAGGGTACAAAAAATTTTTTTCAAGGCATTAGATACACCATTGAACCCAGTGAAGAAGGTCATCAACAAGTGGATAAAGTATGCCACAACAGTGAAGAAATCCCCCCTCCCCCACAAAAACTTTGGCAACACTAGTGTGTAGACTTTTTTATACCCATGTATATATTTGTAAGAAATTGTCACATACAGAATTAACATGCCTGCAGGTTACCATAACAGTTACAATTGTCTTATACAAAAGGAATTGACAATGTTGCAATAGATGGTGACTAACCCATCATTTTGTAGGCAGCGCTCCAGATGTCATTAGCGTCAGTGATGTCACTGGCCACACTCTGAGGCTGTGGTGGAGGCGGAACAGTGGGTCGGTTGCGTGGTTTAGGCACTGGCCGAGGCCGAGGCAGAGAGCCAGACTGAAACGAGGAGGGAAAACTTGGGCCTGCAGTTTCAGGAGGGATCATGGAAGGTGGAGGAGTTTTAGGGGGACTGGGAGTATTAGGTGGAGAAGGTTCCTCTCCTGGATCTCCAACTGCTGTGGGCTGAGGAAGATGAGGAGTGACCTGGCTGGGGGGCTCTGGGGGTGGATGGTTGGGGGCCTGGAGAGGAGGCTGGTTGCTTGAATGGCGTCGAGGTATTGTGCTAGACTGAATTACTAACTGAGTGGGGCTAAGACTGCTTGGAGAGTGAGTGGTGAGAGGCTTCGGAGATGGAGAGAGGGATTGAGGAGTCCCACACGATGGCTGTGGAGTTGACTGGATGCCTGGCTGACCTGAAGGTGGATTGGCTGGTTTAGGAGGAGCAGGAGCTGGCTTTTTAATAGCTATGGCAAGCAGATTAAAAGTTTCAGATCAGAATTGGGCAAATGTTTCTTTAGTATGTATTAAATGATGCAGTGGTCGGTTTACCTCTGCGTGCCATATGAGGGCTGTATCCTGATGAGCCTGTTGCTGGAGATGCCACACTTAGCTGTGAACCTCCACAGCCATTTCTCTGAGGTGTGGATGCTGCATCACTCGACTTTGAACTGCCAGAATACAGAAGTAAATGCTTGCTTTCATGAAATGAGAACAAAAACAGCCTTTCATGCTGTGAATTGAGTAGGAATGATTCATGCAATGACTAATGACTAGCAGATTTTGTCACAATACTGTCAAAACCTTTAACAGCATTGCACGTATCTACTATATCATGCAAAAAATAAAAGATGATTATAGTGATTCAAGATAAAGTCAAGATTGATCTTACTATACCTATATAAGTTGGGTTCTTATAAGACAACATGAAAAGAAAATCATAAACATTTCCCTTCCATGATGTGGATTGCAAAATAGGCTTTTTGTGTGTGAATGAAAGGTGGGGATGGAAAGAGGGGAGACACAGGACATTATTTGCTAATGTTGTTTTTTTCCAGTACCTGTTTAGAAGTCCAAAATTTCCTTTATGAAGGATATTAAACTTTTTTTCTTGAAGTAACTGAAATTGTAACTGTAACCAATAAGACAAGGGACACAAACTACCAAGGTACAAAGAGTTCAGGTAGACTTTAATAAGTAGTAAGCCTACATTAGTGCCCTGTGCACAACCTATTGTTCACCCATAACAGACACTAGCTGGCATATACAAATGCAAATTGAAAACAGTTATGCCTACTCATTTAGAATGAACACAGACCAAATGAAAGAGCAAGCAGGGTCATTTTCATGCAGTAGTAAGCAAGGTGGCTCACAGGTTCTATAAAGCAATGCTATACCTCTTACCTGATCTCTTCAGTTTGTTGTGCTAGAAGCTGCTGTGCTGCTGCTAGGGCTGCCATCCCCAGTGCCAAGCTAGGGTGGCAGACCTCCATACCCAGACCCTCTGGTGCAGGCTGCTGTAGCAGGAGCTCAGCTACAGACTGGCCTCCTGCATTACTGACAGCCTCCACCGGGGGAAGAGGGGGCTGGAAGGCAGGGGAAGTGTGCTGTTTTCTAGTTAGTGTACTGCCTCTACGGGGATTGTACTCCATTAATTTGTTAGCAGAGCTGAAGGAAAGACAGATAGTGAAGACTCCACACCAAGAGCAAAGATGACCCAATACCACACACCAAACAGAACAGGGGAAAAAAGCTAATCTCATCTACAGATATGCCTCCATGACCCACAGTGAAGCAGATAGCTATGCATTCAGTTGTTCAGAGAATTAACTTCTGTATCAGCAGCGCAAGAAGTTTTACTAATGGACAAAGATTACAGTTCAGGTAAATCTTTACAAAGCATTAGAAGATTATTTGAAGGATTATTTGAAGTGATGACAGTCTGGTCACTGATATTGTGTGTGATGTTTATTGTTAGTGAGTGTACCTCTCTCGTTTGGCCACATCACCATCAGGTCCCACCATACTATTAGGTCTCTTCCTCTCTGCTGTGCCCGAGTCATAGTCAGGTATGGTCAGATGGTTGACATGGTTTGTCATGGGAGTGGGCATTGCAAACATGCCTGATACATTGAACTCCACATCTAAACAAATAACGTGTATATACCTCAGTCTTTGAGTGATTGTTTTAAATGCTTTTTCTTAGGGGTGAACAATTCAATGTTATCGTTCTCACCTTCAGGGAAAAACCAGTCTGCATGTTGAATGATGGGCTCAATAATAGTAACGACATGGACAGAGGTAGCAGCTGCCATCTCTGCTAGGCTACTGTAATTATAGGCATAACAGATTAGGGCCTGCATAGTTCATACCATACACATTTTACTGAAAAAAAATTCTCACCCCTCTGTTCTTGGCCATAACAGATTTGGTCCCAAGACAATTGCAATGTTGCTGGGGGTCATCTTGTTAATTTCACTTTCTTGAGCAAGTTTAGCAAGGAACTTCACCAGATACCTATTGCAATGGAATTTTAATCAGTGATTGGCCAAACTGTATGGCTGTTACATTTGAATGGTTTTGATAAACTCACCTGAAGTTGGCCTTGTTGTTCTTTGGTAACTGATCACAGGTCATCCACAAAGCTTGTAACCTTTTGTCTGGGTCAGATATACTAGAAAGATATGAATACAGTATGTCAAAAATTAAAAGCAGAAAGTTCCACAACTAAAATAATTATATTTATGTTTCCCAGTTCTAGATTACTCAAGAAAATATCTGAATAATTCTTTCTTATATAGTGCCATGAACTGGCTTACTTGGATGCCTGAATCCATTCATCATAGAGTTCATAAGTCATAAGAGGCTCTGGCAGTTCCCTTAGGTAGGACTTCAAAGCCCCTAATCAGATCATTAAAAAAAATCTATAAATTAACAGTAATGACATCATATCAGTATTACAGGAGAAAACCCCATTTTTGTACCAGCAACAGCATGTGGGTCAGAGTAGAACTCCTCTAGCTGAGAGGTGGAGCAGTCCAGAGCTGCCTTAAGCTTCTTCAGTTTAGAAGCTCCTGCAGTTATTCGGAAAAGACCCTGTTCAGAGAGCAAATGACAGCCAATGTAGCTAATGCACAAAATGTTTTACATCATACCAATATTATTCAGATATTAATAATGAGTATACTTTCTATTTATCACCTTCTAATTCACTGCTATATTCTAAATTACAAGCAGATTCAGAAGAGCATGCTATTTATTTAGTATGTTGTTTTTCATGTGGCATGAGATGGCTAGTGATGTTCGTCATACCTCTTCCTTCATGCCTGTCTCCAGCAGCATCATCACACAGGCCTCTATAGGCAGCGCTATCTCTCTGCTACTCCGCTTCAGGTGCTCGTCCAAGCCTGTTCCAAATGCTGGCTTCTCTGTCCATGAGTCTAGACAAATACATAGTAAGATTACACAGATGAAATTTCTAATTAACATTTCTTAAACTTTAAGAAAACACTGAAAATCTCTTCTTTCTCCATGTCCTTTGCCTGTTAAATATTCAGATTTCAGTAATGCATTTTAAGAAAGTGTCCCAACTTTTCTGGAAATGGGGCTTGTATTTGATTGTATTCCATTCTATTGTACCACTTCCGTTTTATTTTATTCTATTCTACTGAATAGAATGCAATAAACAAAACCTAATAGCAGTCAGAGGAGCTGTCACCTTGCTGTGCCTGGATGGTAGGCAGGACATTTTCCAGCACAGAGAGGGATTTTCTGTGGTAATCCGCTTGAGCCTCTAACAACTGAAAACAGAAAACAAATTGAGACCACAATTACAGTAACAATTACTGAATGTCTTGACTACAAACAACTAAATGTACTTACTGTTACATAGTAGCGTGCATAGTCCCCCTCTTTTGAAAAGAAATTGTACAGGTCGGCTGAGAGTTGATCCTAAATCGGAGACAACAGATCACAACACATCTATACTCATTCACAGACACATGCGCACACTCAGAGTGAACCACTGCGCTGTGGTATACATTTTAGATTTGGAAGAGTTGTTCCATGGTACTGCGATTCATTTGAAACATGGATATAGGAGAAAATGGTGGAGAGAAAGTGTGCTTCACTCTTGCTTTTGTATATCCCTTTGTAACTACGTAGAAAAGGGCTGCATATAAGCAGTGTTTTATCTTAAGGTACCAAAAACAAAAACAATCTACTGGTAACACTGTGCATGATGAAAACTTATGAGTCTTGATGTGTTTGTTACCTTGCAGAGCTCCATTTTGTTCATTGCTTCATCCATCTCTTCTTTAAGCGAGTCTGCCTTGGC
>JAOVVG010000054.1:15246584-15261860 GCA_028566375.1 Leptodoras nelsoni | reverse complement strand
CACCAGCTTGGCAAGTTGTCTTCTCTGCTTGAGTATGTTGGGGATGTCCACCTGAGAAAATGTATATACAGTCAGTGTATAAAAAAATAGCCACATACTACATAGTCCTAGGAAACTAGGAAAGCCTTGTGTGCTTACCTCAGCTAACTGATTTAGTGGGTCTAAAATGTCTTTCTCAATCTGAATCTCATGCTGCATCAGCTCAGACGCCAGTCTGTTCTCTGCCTCGCCACACACCTCCATCATTTTCCTACCAAGTAGTAGCCAAATATGCTGAATTGCACTATATAGTCATTTAGGGTTTGCCAAATGCTGCATTAACCATGCACTATGAGCCATTATGAAATGATAGAATCTTTTCTTAACCACATGAACACATGCAACACTTAAGGTCTAGATAATTGCTGCGCAGAAGACTATTGACAACACGCATATTATGAATTGGCTTCAAATTTAGACAACTAAAAGAAAAAGTAACAAACACTTCACTTTTACCCAATAAGAGACTCCTCTCCTAGTTGGCTCCCACTATCTTGCATGGCCTGTGACAACGCTGTCAATGGGAGCTTTTTCTGCAAGACACAGAAACAAATGCAGATTCATGCAGACCTAACAGTCTGGTGACAACACAAGGGGTACCAGGTAGTTAACAGTGTAAAGAACCCTTTCATGACTCTTCTGGACATCTGTGCCTACCTGCCCCTGCAGACATGCAACCAGTCTCTTGTGTGTGTTGTGGGAAACAGCACGCACCAGCTCCATGCGACGTTCGATCTGTGGAGAACAACACAAAACATCAATAGCAAGCCATAACTGAGTGCTCAAAACTGAACCAGGCACCAAAGCAGCAAGAAGCACCTCTCCAACTGACAACAGCCAACTGTGTAATGCTATGCTGAGGCCTTTGTTACACACTGTACTGTATACAGTGCACTCACTATCACTGTGCTATGATGCATGGTATTAATCAACTAAATGGCATATTGTTTGAAAAGCAGAAAAAAAATCTTAGGTTAGTACAAAATATCTACAGTCAGACACAAAGTGGCTTTCACAGAGAACAGACAGAAAAATGTGTGTAAATGAAGTCTCTGTGGCTGGGTTTTATTATTAGTTACCATACACCCTGGCCCAAGGGTGACGCATAAAAAGAAATGTGTTTTACAACCGTGACACAGGGACAGGTAGAATGTTGTTCTCTTTGGATGTGGCTGGATGTACAAATATTTCCACTGAGGCTTCGAATAATTTACAGCTATGCATGCCTCATTGTTTGAGTTAATCACTACAGCTGACAAAGTCTGCATTTAAGCAGGGAAATCCTAAAATGTAGGTCCATTTACTTACAGAAAATATTCCCTACCTGTAATAAAAGCCTACAGTATTGTTTCTAATAAAGGCTAAACAGTCTTTTGCAGTATACAGTGTGCAAGTTGTATATACATGAAAATATACAATGATTAATACAATATCCAGAAGCTCAATAATGAATAAACAAACAGATCGAAAGAGAGTGATGACAGCAGAACTGCAGCAGTTTTCCAAAACAGAGCTTAATTTCAGGAATTCCAAAGTCTTGGAGCAGAGATAACCACTGCTTCATGCCATTCAACACTCCCCCAGCACCACACAGCTGAGCCCACAGCACATTCTGCCTGCACGGGGGTCTCCTGTGCACGGAGAGAGCGTATACCGTCCGCCTAGTGTGAGAACAAGGGGACTCGTGACTCGTGTCTATTCTTTCTATGCTGAGGGAGATCCTGTTTGGATTAGCTGGTGCAAAGGTCTTTTATAAATGTTTCCCTGTTTCCATCCCACGCCAAACACCGGCAGACCAACAGTAGACTAAACAAGCTCAAACACTGGTCGGCACCATTTGTAATGGAATCAGTTTAGTATCTGTCTTTACGAGAGTTCCATAGAAAAGGGAAACACCACACCAACCACACCCACTCCCCCAAGAGAGAAAAATGGCATGGCTGACATTGGTAACATGGATATGATGTCATTAATTGCTTACATTGCCCAAACAAGCTGTCTAGAAGCATAGAGGGGATCTCTGGCTTGGAGTGTGAGTGTGTGTGTGTGTGTAAAAGCTTTGAGTAAACTGAGCTATATCTACACTGAGCTTTAGTCTACACAACTGGGTGTGGGTTGATGAAATAAAGGAATCAAAAGAACTACGAAGCGACAAGCAGTTGTTCACAACACTGATCAAAAATCTTACCAACAGGTTCTTTAATGTATTAATTTTTTAATTTGTATGACTACTGCATTTTCATAATCCATTTCTTAAACAGTGATCTCATCTGTGCCTTGAGAGGTTTCACAATTCTTAGCTGCAAAACGTCACAGGGTGGGGTGCAGTGTTTTAGGACAGCTCAGGTAATTTACCTATTTTGTTTGCACATTGAAAGCCATCCTCTTCCATGCCATGATACAAATGTGTCTGTGTTTGCAGTGTATTTACCTAGCAGCAGTGACTACCTGTCACAACAGTCACACAGTTACCTGCAGGTCTTCTGTCATTAATGACAAATTGCAGGTCTGACTCCCCTGATGAGTCACTGCATTACCAAAAAGTAAAACGCACAGCCAAAGACAGACCTGTTTCCCAGGTTAAAGACAGTGTTCAGAATGCTGAAAGTTATGAATGACGTACTTATTTTAAGTTCAGTGAGATGTACGTTATTTCACATTCTCAGGTAGCTATAACTGGCCTGACAAAACCAACCTGACAGACAGTTCTTATCTGCAATGCTTCAATAAACCATCCATGCAGCAATGATGTGGAATTTTCCAAAGATAGCAAATGGCATTCAAACCAAACAACACAAGTGCATGGAAGACGTAGTCACCTGTAACAGGTCATCACTGAGGACTTCTGTTTTTTCAGCTCTGCAAGAGAAAAGCATGAGAGTATTAAAAGGGTGATACTATTATTAATTACAGGTTATCACAGCTCAGAAAAAAATGATGGGAATGAAACACAAACAACATAACACAATCATACCACACACACCCACACACACACACCAGAAGCCTACATAACATTTAGGAGTTGTTCAGTGAATACTATATTTGAGTTTGAATATGAGATGTATGAACATGAAGAAATCTTGGTTGAATAAAGAATAAGTTGAAGGTGGACTGCATTTCATATAATACAGTGAAAAAATTAAACAGACGAACTGGCAGCAGACATTTAAATGAAAAAAACAGTCTGCGTGCAGCGGCTCCTAGGAGAGCAGTTGGTGCTCTCCACTTTCCCAGAGAATTTCAGCATTCCACCGTTGGCCTTGTAATGCTGTTGTGTACAGATGCTTAGCTACTATTATTAGTAAACTAAAAGAGGTCTTTGGCCATGGTGCAGATTAGTGCCTCCCATTTACATAGTGGATAAACACCCGTTCAGTTCACACACAACTTATCAACACCCCGCAAAGTATGAGGCACTACTACTACTACCACAAAACAACAAATTACTTTTTTTTTTTACAACAAAAAACTTTCCTTTGTAGTAGATACATCTGCCATTAAATTAGCAACAATAAATATTACAATGCTGATGGGTGTGTACACTTTTCCGTGAACAGCAAAGTCTATTTACATTTACAGCATTTAGCAGACGCCCTTGTCTATAGCCTCTTGCAGAAGTGCTTTGTAGTGCATCAAAAAGACATCCGCATGCTTGTTCATTACGTCAGGGACTAAGAGTAGCATCAGTAAAATAACCCTGTTGGTGAGGTTAGTATAGTTCAATACGTATAAATCAAAATACTGCATACTAAGTAATTTGATTCAAGATCCCGATATTAGATTTGCCTTAATTTTATTACTAGATACGGCTGCAGCTCTTTTAAAGAAAAAGTCAGCACTATGAATGTGCTATGGAAAAACTTAAGGCAGCACAGCTGTTTGCACATAGTCCTGTAATTCTTGTAAAGGAAGGGAGGATAACCTAAAAAGGCACATTTGGCACAAACTAGAAAGGGATCATCTTGTCTTCAACTTCTCGTCCCCTTCTCATGAAATATCTAAACATGATCTGGCTCCAACCTTCATGTCATTTAAGAGAAGTAAATAGAACAGAGCTAATAAATGAACAGAAGTACAATTTGCGTTTCATATTAAAGAACATAACAAAATGGCTTAATGTGTACGTTTTTACATTTGAAATGTTTTAATAATTTACATTTTGTTTATATGTTTCAATATGTGGCAGTTTTGTTTTTACATGCATGCATTCATTCATTAATTCATCTTCAGCAGCTGCTTTATCCTGATCAGCGGTGGATCCGGAGCCTATCCTGGCAACAGTAAACATGGTTCCCTGGATACACCACTATCCATATGGTCTCTCTTAGTAACACTTGTTCATTCATTATGTAAGCCACCAATTTAATAACATTTTGTGCATGAATTGTTTTTGCTTTGCATTCTCCAGGACCACGGGTAGGAACCCATTATAGTCTGGACTTTTTTTTTTGTCCCATCATGCATGTTACTTAAAGAAAGTAATTGTCTACACTGCATCTTTCTTCACTGCATATACTAACAATTCTAGCTGATTTGTCAATTTAACTTGCTTAATGTCAATCACCAGTCAATCATTGCTGAATGGTATTAACAAATGTTGCCTATTTGTTTATCATTACTTGTTATGCTTGTATAAATCATTACACATCTAATGAAGAACACAGAAAATATATACCATGTAAAATGTAACAATGAGTTAACGTGTCAGTTTGCACAACGTTTGATCCATCCTCATACTGTTTATGTATGTCAGGTCACATGTAAAACCTAGGGTTCAAAACCAATTCATTCAGTCATTTTCTTTTTTTTTTTTGTTACAGATCTAGGTCAAATTCCCAGCTACATACACATGCCATCTACTTTAATAGGAACACCTGTACACATGCTGCCACACCTGGCTGATCAGATAATTGCATGAATGAATAACTGTGCGTCAGGCCGTAGGTTTCTCCTAGGTGAAACTCGACTTGGTGGCATTCATGTGGTTTGTGTGGCAAATGTAAACAAACATGGAGGCTGTTTTTTCTGTTGTCTTTGTCTTCTGTTATCATTGTTGTCCATTAGCTGTCGATTTGCTACACAAATGTAGCAAAAATAACATGCGTTGATTGTAGATGTATGAAAACAACGTTACTATTAGAATTAATGTAAAAGTTTTACTTTATTATTATATATCATACTGTTGACAAACTGTTCGGCCATGTTGGAAATAGCACTTATGTCACTACTCGGGCAGAATCAAAAATTTCAGTGTGTTCATGTGGTGCCTCCTCATGGGAAACTCGATAAAACTGACACCACTTGAATGCAGCATAAGTGTACAGGTTTTCCTAATAAACTGCTCACTGAGTGTTTACAGTATATCAGTGAATATAGCAGCAGTGCAATGCATAAAATCGTGCAGCTACAGGCCAGCAGCTTCAGGTAATGTTCACGTCAACCATCAGAAAGTGGAAAAATGTGATCTCTGTTTTGGCCAGGGCATGATTGTTGGCAGCTGGTTTGAGGATTTCTAAAATAAATCTAATCTAATAAAATGCTGATCTCTAGGCATTTTCATACATGACATTCTCTAGAGTTTACTCAGAATGGTTCAATAAATAAAGTAAGCAGCAGTTCTGTGTCTGGCTTGTTGATGAGAAAGGTCAACAGAGAAGGCCCAGACTGCTTCAGGCTGACAGGATGCCCACAGTAACTCATATAACCACTCTGTACAATTGTGGTGAGCAGAAAAGCATCTCAGGATGCACAACATGTTAAACCTTGAGATGGACGGGCTACAACAGCAGAAGACCATGTCAAGTTCCACTTGTGTCAGCCAGGAACAGAAAGCTAAGGCATGTGAATTTTTTCTCTGGAAAAAGGGGCTATAACATTTACTTTTCTCAAATAAATTTAATGAGTTGTTTTTATATTCAAAGGATTGTGATCAACATGGAGTACAAAAACATTTTGTCTCCAGTCACTTTGAAACTTGATAAGTTAAAGGCTAAGGCTAAAATCATTGGTAACCCCCCGATGTGCGTTTAGGAACTGAATCACTTACATTCAAAGTACACAAATGTTATAAGTAATTGTAAAAACTCACGTTTTTTTATACTGCATCCCACATTGTACTGATCCAGGTTGTAAAAGCAATTGGGTACAAAGTTTTTAACACACGTACAGGTTTTTTGCCAACTAGAATTTGAAGACACGGTCATCAAAAATAAACTTTATCTACTCAGCTGCTCTGTCCTCTGAGGCTGGAAGCCGATGTAGTGATGCGTGTTGATTGGTACAGCCGACAGCAGCGCATTTCTCATGCATTTTCCCAAACTTCAGCCTAATGCTGGAGCATCCGCAACTCACGACACATAAATAAACAAAAAGACAAACATGATGCCTCTTTGCAAATGTGATGCTCAAGCCATGGGTGGAGATACTTGCACAGTAGGTGGAGGGAGGGGAGGGGGGCGGGTGCCACTACAGTAATTTTCCTAGTTATGTAAAATAAGTTTTCTGAAATAGGCAGCGTATAAAGAATTGGCTGGGTTTTCATGTTTCAATGTTTATGGGCTGGAATGCATTCCAGTGACCCAACTGTATGTGCACAAACCTGAAAAAGAGAATTTTCCATCATATGTCCCTTATAATGGTGATTGTATTCGTGTGACGCTGTAACTTCTGGAGCTCCAGGCTTGACTCATCGTGCCAAGCTGCATACAAGTAAGTTCAGTCTCTCACACTGGTAAAAGTGCACTATAATAACCTCATGACAGTGGTATACAGCTGCTTTCAATTAACACAGAGGAGCAAAGAAATTGACTGAAAAAGCCTGAAACCAAATCCAGACAGAATTCAAAAGACATTTTGGATTCATGCCTGGGCCAAGCTCTTGTCCCATGTCCAGTGAGAACCTCAATACATGGGAAGCTGAAAAACACACTGCCATAGGATCATTTCAAACAACAGAATGAGAAAAACAGACTCTCAACACACAGTATATAAATTACAACCAACCGCTGGCTGTTTAAGTTCACCAAAGCACCTTTGTTTAAAATAACACAACTTAGAAAATAATAGTTACAAGTAATCTCTAAATGCATCTTGCCAGCAAAAGGCATGTATTAGACACACAAAGCAAATTAACAGAGTTAAGTCTATAAAGCAAAACACTGCTGCTATCATCACAGAGGTGCTGTGTACTGAGCTGTTCTGAAGATGTGTGAGGTCCAGTATCAGAGGAAATTAGATCTGAAAACGCAAGATGACTAAATAAGCAGCTCAGCAGATAATGCTGCAGATTTTTGCTTAGAGGTTATATGTTAGTCTCAACTAGACTTTCCAGCAGAGCAACAATCCAAAGCACAAAGCCAGATGGAGCCTGCAGTGGCTGCAGGACGTGAAGATAAAGATTTCTGGTGTGTCCCTCAAAGTCTACACACTTTAACATCAATACATATCTGAACATCGGACAAGCCCTGGCAAACGCATAGCTTCTCTAACAAGCTTATTCAGTTATAACTGTCAAATCACTGATTGATATCTTTTTCCAACCAAATTGTGCCAACATGTGAATCCTAAAAGACAATGCTACATTTCATGCTCAAACTGTACCATTGTTTTCAAATTAAACTAACAAAATACTTAGGAATAATTGTAACATCATCTGACCTAATGAGCAGTGTGCTGCAGCAAACTCAGCCACTGCCTCAAGCTAGGAAAAACCCCTGCAGAGATCTGAACAACAGTTTTGCCTTTCAGCTAGAAGACTGAGCTAATGGTGTCTGAAGTACTGCTATGCCTTGGCGTTAGACGAATTAAACAGAGTATAGGTGAGCAAAGACAATCTCTGATTTCTTTTAATCATGTGGCCAGAGAGCAGATGTTCCGAGTTATATGGTCCATTGCTAATAGACTGATGAAAGTGGATGACCCACAGTAAAACAATAAATGACCTCAGCCTTAGAAACGGTATGGATTACGTGCCTTTCTTTCCTTATTGGACTAAAGACACTGACAGCCTCAATACAGTGCAATCATTATCTGATAATTAGTCATCCTTCAGTTGTTAAGGAACAGCTGGTGTCCTTAGCTTATCCCTCCTCCTATAATAAGCACTCAATTACATTGAAAATAAACAAAAGGATAATTGTAATGCAACGAGTTTTAAAGCATGTACTCTAGAATGCTTAAAATGAATTAAACAAGGCCAATCTATCAATATGCAAGTGACTGTACAGTAGACGATCATGCAAGAGTCGATTCTTTGATTCAAATTCTTCGAAATGAAACGTCCCCAGGACGACTTCCTGTTTAAAAAAGCGAAGAAAGGGAGATTTCCTTTGAGGAGCTGCACGGCGAACACCGTGTTCCTGCTTCCTCACAATTGCAGGAACTGTGGGATCAGCTGAGGCGTGTGTCCTGCCCTCTCTCCCTCCCTACAGCCCCGAACACTTCAACACTCCGGTCTGCTTTCTGCATCACTAACTGCTGATTTACTGTTAACAAAATACGCAATTTGCTGAATGACTATTCCAGACATACATATCTATCATTGGATGACTTTAAAGTCAAATACCTGTGTTGTTTAAGTAAACATGGCGTTCAAGATACAATCTCTATGTTTTGAATACTGTTACGATCCATTTATGTTCAAAATAGAAATGTAAACACATTAATCGTTTTTTTTTATTCTTGTATGTTCAAATACAGGCCATCACAAGCAGCGCTACTTGTAATGGAAGCACATACTAAATTAATTGTGCTGGAAAAACCCTCTTCTACCTTGCACAAGACATGGGAAGGTCCCTTTCAGGATTTATCCAAACAAGTCGGGAAAGAGGGTGTGTAGTAAACTTGATCTCCCAAAGAGAGTTCGGGGTGAAATTATGCCTAGTCTGGGTTATCTTCTGAAACTGGAGACATCTGAGCTGCGACTTCATTAGTGAGGAACTTTGTGTGTGTCACAACAAGACACCACAGCGCCTCTGCAAACAGGCCTCGAGAGACTGATCAGATTGCAAACATTCAAACAGAATCAAACTGAGCACACAGACGCTAAAGGTCAGAAGTTGCTGAAGAATCTGCTTCAAGAAAAGCTTTGCCTTTTCACAAACCACCTCAAGCACTAAATAACAAGAATATTACCAAGGGCGATTCTGTCACACAGGCTTAGGGTACGAGTCCATGGCACACCATGCACAGGATTATAGACCACTGCTGGACAATCTAGGTCCGAAATTTAGGAATCTTGAGATATCTGTGTACGAGTTAGAGCGGTAAAATCCAATCAGAGTTTCTCAGATAAAGTTCTCACGCTGTGTTTGGAAGCCTTTCCTCGGCTTTGCTTGTTGTTTTGTGCCAACCAAAATGTAGACGCACATCCGTATCTAAAAATGGCATAGTGCCACATGTGTAATAACCCCACAACTTGTATGTTCTCTAATGCACTTAAGTGAAGTTATTTACGTAAGGAGTCACCATCTACAGATGAGCAACTGTTGTACCAAATTACAAACCCTATTCATGAAGAAGCCCAGAAATAGCTCTGCCTAAACTGTCTGGCTGCCTTGCAGGCTTTAACTTCACTAAGTAAGCAGGCTGGGGAACAGAAATTAAACTGGCAGAGTGCTTCAGTATCCCACCTCTGCAGACTGATCAGATCACAGCCTTTCTGAGGCTTTGGGCTCCTCAGCAGAGGAGTTTGGAAATGATGAACAAGCACATACCGAGTACAGAACTTCCACTGGACTCCAGAGGGAAGGCAAGAGCTGGTGGACAAAATCCTCTCAGCTTGTGAATCAACAGACTTGACCTGGCCTTTATTTGGTTTCTACATTTGTCATCTTAAGCACTTCTGGATGAATGGTTTTAAAGTTTGTGTAGCTAGAACGAGACGATGCCAGAATAAAGCCGACGCACTCTCAGCGTTGCACTAAGTCGTGTTATTTCTACAGAGTTAGCCCACGATGTGCTTTTATTCTGTGAAAGCCTGTCATAAACTGCAGATGTGGCCTCTGGGCTCTAAACACAGCTAAATGTGGCTACTGGCTTTGTGTAATGCTGGAGGTTCGTTCAAGCCTCGGCAGGCTGAAAGGAAGCGTTTATAAGTGAAGTTAGCTTGATGAGGGCAGATAAGCGCGAATAATCAGCCGTAGCCTCGGTACTGTCTTGGCAACAACACAACACAAAACTGCTTAACAATTTATAGCTACTTGCCTGCCAACTGTCTGGTTAGCGAGTTGTTTCATCCGATTAAACTGCTTCTTCATTTTTCTGCCGTAGTCCACAAAGTCCAAATTTCGGGAAACAAAAAGCTTTCGAGATGCTTCATTAGCCGAAGATCCTCTGAATCATCATTGAAGTCGCTGGGAATTTCACCGGCAGATAATTAGCTTGCTGAATAGCTGCCTAGCTAGCGGGGTACGCTAGCAGCACAGCTCGATATACAAATGCAGCCTAGAATAGACATTACAAAACATCCAGCTTTTGTAAAGAGCAGTAAAAACTGTTAGGTCATGAGATTATGTCCTAACGCAGCCGATGCCGATGTGTGATGCGCTTCATTTTGTGCCAGCGTGTGAAACAAACGAGGAGAAAGTTGACGCATCCACTGGCGGAGAGTATCCCAGTGACTCAGTGGCTAAGACTCTCACAGCCCCGTAGTGCTGCTGGTGATGATGATGATGATGATGAATTCACTCCTTCCCAAAGACACACCTATGAAACCATCACACACACGCGCGCGCACTCACTCACTCACTCACTCACTCACTCACTCACTCACTCACTCACTCACTCTCACACACACACACACACACACACACACACGCCCCACTGAAATGTTAAGCGTTAGATACATTTCCATGTAAAACGCTTGTGCATTTATTACTATTTTATGTACCATTTATTTTTCTCTGTGTTTCAGAAAGAGGCTCTCAACTCATATACAGCAGTGTAGAAAAGGATTAAAAACAATCAGAGCTTTATCTGGAAAGATCAAACTCTTTAAATTTTATTAGATTCAACTTTATTGTCATTGTGCATTGAGTAGAGTTACACAGCCATGGAAATGCAGTTAGCATCTAACCAGAAGTGCAAGATACAGTAATTATTTACATAAGGTGCAACAAGTGTTGGAGGTAGAAGAGTCGTGCAAAAGTGGGTTGTATATACAGCATGTGCAAGGATTGTAAACAGAATTGGGTAGTGCAGGTAATAAGTAGTACAAATATGCAATATGAATATGCCCATAGGGCGACATGGTGGCTCGGTGGGTAGCACTGTCGCCTCACAGTAAGAAGGTCCCAGGTTTGATCCCCGGGTGGGGCGGTCTGGGTCCTTTCTGTGTGGAGTCTGCATGTCCTGCAGGGTCATGTCAGGGTCTGCATGTCTTTATCCTTTGGATAAATTACTTTCACAATGCTTATGTTCGTAACTTAGGCTGATATGTAATATGCTTTGATTGGTTTCTCATCAGCAAGCTAGTCATTACAGATGCAAAAATTTGAAAGCAGAATCTGAGCAGGGCTTGGATCGACTACAAGAAAGCGTTTGACACTGTCCTGCATTCTTGGAGGCCCTCAGACTCTACCAGCTTATGTTAGTCCAACAATTATCCAGTTCATAGAGGAGCTGATGACGGAGTGGAACACTGAGGTGTTCCCTTGCCATCAGACAGGAAAGATCAAGCCATCAAGCAAAGGAATCATCCAGAGAGACTCTCTCTGGATCACCACTTCATTTTTTTGCAACTTTATCAAGTTGTATCCCACTATCAGACATGATCAACTGACAAGGCCTGAGATATGAAACTGATGAGAAGAACAAAGTCAAGCATTTGTTCTACATGGATAAACTCAAGACTTTTGGGAAGACTGAAGAGCAAATGAGGCAGACAATACAAATGGTCAAGACATTCAGTGATGACATCAGAATGCAGTTTGGTCTGGACAAGTGTGACTCTGTCCTGCAGGGTGGCAAATGAGTCCAGCTGAATGATGGTTTTACCTTCAAGAACTTGGAGTAGGACTACATGTACAAGGATCTAGCGGTAGATGAAAGTGATAGTATTTAACATGATGAGATGAAGAACAAGATCAAGAGTCCGTTTGGTACTCAAGACCAAGTTCAATTCAAAGAACAAGATAAGTACCATTACCAACCTAGCAATGCCAGTTTTGGTATAGTGAACTGGAGACTATAAGATATCAAGGAAATGGGGTGGGCAGGGCAGGTGAACCCATACACTGCTCACACTGCACAGCATCCATCATCCAAAAGCTGATGCAGACAGACAGTACATTAAGTGGAGAAATGGTGGCTCCAAACTCATTGAATTTGATTCTCTCTAGCAAACAACATCCACACACATTACGTGCCATCAAAGCAACCTGAGAGCACTAACACATTGGGAGGCAATGCACTGGTGTGTTGGTGCCCGGGCGCTGAAGGAAAGCATCCAGCAAGACAAGGTTGATTTAGTCGAGAACAAGCCACTACATGGACAGTTCCTTCAACATCTGGACAAGCCATTTGTGGACAAAGAAGCCAGTCTAATATGGGTTTACAGCTCAGACCTGAAAGGAGAGACTGAGAGCCTAATTATATCAGCTCAGGACCAAGCACTAAACACCAGGTATCACCAGTGCAAGATCATCAGAATGCAAATTGACAGCAAGTCTAGAATTTGCGATGCAGCAGAGGAAACTGACAGCCACATAGTCTCAGGTTGCTTTCGACTAGCTTCCTCAGAGTACACTCACCTATACAACAAAGTAGCCAGTTACATGTACCGGTCGAACTGCCTGTGCCTAATAAATGAACCATAGCCAGTCAGCAATACCCAAGACAGGACCATCCTATGGGACCAGACCATCAAAACAGATCAGACCATCAATGTGAATCTTTCTGACATTGTTTTCTGCAACACGAAGGATATTCCTGATGATTAGAACATCATTGTCACAGAAACCAAGAACATTGTGAAGCACAAAGATTTTGATGTACATCTGAAGTACCTTCAGATAGAGGTACAAAAGATGTGGAATGAGAAAGCCAAAGTCATTCCAGTGGTGATCAGCTCACTGGGATCTATCAAGTAAGGGTTTCATAAACAACTCAAACAAAACCCAGGGAAGCTGAGTGGCTATGAAGCACAGAAGGCAAAAGTTCGATCCCCAGGTGGGGAGGTCTGGGTCCTTTCTGTGTGGAGTCTGCACAGGTTGTTCCTGCCTTGCGCCCTATGCCGTGACCCTGAAAAGGAATAAGCGGTGAATGAATAAAGTAGGCACAAGTAAATTGAGTGAAAGGGTATGTGTTAGCCAACTCTTAATAAGTCAGTTCTATGAACAATTATCAACTCAGAACTAAATTGCATTGACTGTTTTATATTCAGAGTATTATCTTCTGGGCTATGCTTTTAAAGACAATGCTTAGCATGCTGGTCTGGACAATGCTATGCTCCAGCTGCAGCTATGTGGATGTCCCTGCACCAAATCCAGTCTTTAAATGTTAGTGTGGATGTGAACAATTTTTCTTGACTTCTCTCCATTTAGGTATGAAAATCCAAGGGTTGTGATTAACATGCAAAATAGGTCATTGTGCACCGTTAAGCTTCCTGCTGAATTATTTGGCTAAAACGTTGCAGTTTTCTTCAGAATATAAGTTCTCTGCATTTTGGTCAAAATCAGACAAACTGTGACAGAGTTTCAAGTCAGACCCATTTGATCAATGTGTTGCAGACACATTTTTGCTGTGACCACTTTTTTGATAATTATATACTTTCAGGCTGATGATTATGACAAGACTTAATTTTATGTGATAAGTGCTAATTCTATACAATTAATAAATGCAAAAAAAAAACCCCTGTACTTTTTGTAAAGTGCTTGTAACTGCAGTGTTGTTGGGACTCCTGCAAAGAATCATGGGACTCCAACTCTATTTTGCAACATTAAAATATATAGGAGATATACTTGATTTTCTAGAATCCCCATCCTCCCAGAGGCTAATTCCCTTGAAACTTCATTGTGTCTTAGAGTGTGTACGTAGACATACCAGTCATGCTTTTTGCCCCACCCCAGAACACCTTAGGGGTACATACCTGTAATGTTTTGTGTCATTCTGTCCAAACATTCATGAGCTGTGTATGTTCTGTGTATGTATGAATTTTCCTTGCTTGGACAAAAAAAATAAATAAAATAAAATAAAATAAAATAAAATAAAATAAAATAAAAAAAATAGAAACTTTGACTTGACCTGATGATGACAGTAGATGGCGGTGTGGAGCCTGCGCTCTTTAGACACACAAAAACACACAGACGAGGAAGGCGCAGGCGCGGTGCATTGTGGGAACTGTCGGGCGTGCATAGTAATATAATCTTGCTGCTAACGCTAAGAAAATACTGCGTATTTTTCTAATCTGCTTATCAGTTTATAATCGGATAATATTCATTTAAATAACCATGTAACCGAAACGATTTAAGTGAAAATCTCAAATCGGTAGCTGAAAGCTTTTGGTGCATGGACATGAATTGAGCAGTATGTGTCGGTGATGTCTTGTGGTTTTCAGATATAAGAAAGCAATCGTTCTGACATTCCTGTCATTTAGGAAGTGTTCATGGCTTCCAAAGCGCCTTTCACTGATTCTGACACCGCTGATGAAGCTGTCAGAGCAACATGCGACGATGCGTCCACATGCAAAAGGTCAGCTCACTGGGATGTACAGCAGACTGGGAGGCAGAGCTGGGCGATGTGACAGTCACATCACCGTTCCTCAAATTTAGTTTTGCTCACAAACTATTAGGAAGAGTATTGCCTTAAAAAAATCTGTTCAATGATTTTTAATGTCTTTTGCATTTTTATTAGATTAAAAACATTTTATAAATAAAATAGAAAGAAAATCGGTTTAATAATTTAATAAAAAATGTTATCTTGATATCTCAGAAAAGCATATTGTGACATAATTTATCAGAATTTCAATATTACGGTCAGCTCTAATGAAACGTCTGAGCAGGGGTGTAGGGCAGTGAGGGCTCAGAGAGATGAGACTAAGCAAGGCCATGTACTTTTTTGAACAGTCAAAGTGTCATGTTTCTCTGTGAGACTAACTGTTAGTATGAGTAAGACTGACTGTGACTTGCATCTTAATTTGTACTATATTCTAATTTAGGGCGTTACGGTGGCTCGGTGGGTAGCACTGTCGCCTCACAGCAAGAAGGTCCCGGGTTCGATCCCCGGATGGGGCGGTCTGGG
>JAOVVG010000054.1:15196015-15212562 GCA_028566375.1 Leptodoras nelsoni | reverse complement strand
CTAGGCACCGGCTCCCCCGTGACCCTGAAAAGGAATAAGCGGCCAAGAAGATGAATGAATGAATGAATGAATGTTTTTGCTGTGCACTTTATCATCTTAGTAAAATATTTGCACTTCAGTAATGCACTTTCATGGTTTTTTTTGAAAGCATACCATCTCTGATCATGCAGGACAAACTAAAAAGCTGCACAAGCTGGAGGTTTTCCATGTGGGGCCAAGCAAGCAGACAAATGTGAAGCTTGTGACCACATAACAAGACTGTATGATTCAGTTACAGCATCCTTAGTAACTGCCTATAAATAAGGATATTCATTTGTTTAATAGTTATTTTGAGAAAAAGAACTAAAACAATTGTAAAATATTACAGGCAGGTACAAGCCAATAATAAGTGCACAGATAGGGTTAAAAAGAAGACTGCTATACCCTTCTAACTGAGCCTGATGCTGACAGCCTCTGGGTTTTTCTGGTGTTTCTGGGTGCATAGTGGTATGTTGTTTTTTATCCTCTCTTTCAGTTGTTCCCATTCTTGGGTTCGCCACAGCGGATCCAGTTAACATTTTGATCAGGCACAGGTTTTACGCTGGACGCTTTTCCTGATGCAACCCTCCCATTACCCGGGCTTGGGACCAGCACTATGGGTGACTGAGTTGAGTAGAAGGTTAAGGACCTTGCTCCAGGGGTAGTACCCCAGAACTTATGATCAGCAACCCTAAACAACTGAGAAATGGGTATGGTTTATATTTATTTAAAAAAATAATAAAACAAAACATCCAGTTCAGGTTTAAATATGAATACAGATACAGATAGTGGCATTGAGTTACACCTCTAATTACCCCAAATCTAGAATTAGGGAGAAAATCTGTTATGCCCAAGGTCACATCAGTAACTTTCTGCTACAAAAGCCTCTAAGCTAAGCACAAATTCCACAGAAAAATATAGCTGAAAGGGGACGAGCCTTACTGATCGCAGCACTGGAAATTCCCTGACGGAAGTTTGTCCATCCTGCAAGAGGAATGCAACTGACTCTCAGAGAGGAGGAGGAGGAGATGTGTCCACGTGCAGATGCCATCTATGGTATGTGTCCCACAAATTCACTTTCTGCTGATATTCTGGTAAATGCTATCTCAAGGAAACAGATGTTGCATTTCCAGCTACAATAGATTTAACAGAGATCTACAATCAGCTCTTTTGACTTGCTGTTACTGCTGCCTGTGTGTGTGTGTGTGTGTGTGTGTGTGTGTGTTCATGCTAAACAAATGATCCTTTCTTTGTGTACATGTTTAATACCGCCTGCTCCTTCCACATATCTGTGGCACAACTTGCGTTATATGAACAGAATGTCTGCGTCAGTCTGACTGTAAATACGTAAGCGTCTGAAACTGGATATTCTAAAAAAAATAAAAAGCTAGAGGTATAATTCAGAGTAAGACACTGAACATAATGCATAGAAATGAATGCCATTTCACCCCTCTCATTGTTGTATGAAATCTAATCCAAAGCAAAGACCTAATAAACCAGCCACTTAGGACTGTCTATTTGAATTCTTTCCCCATCCATCATGTGATCCAAAGGATCATTCATGTATTTCATGAAATCTGAGCCAGAATGAGACCACAGAACAAATGAATAATGTCACCTAATTCATTCTGTGTGAAAAGACAATTGACCAGCCAAAATAGAATAGCCCTGCCTGCTCGAGATGAATGGGTAACCCTCTTGAATTCTTAAGTGATTTATCAAGCTGAATTGGGGGTTGGTGTGGCGCTCTACTGGACAGATATTTATATCAAAGGCCAAGTCTACGGTTCAATGCAGGGCCGAAATGCGAGGAAAGCTGATACAGTAAGTAGGCTGGCTGATTTTGTTTGAAGAATGAACCCACCTGGATCACATTCTGTTCACAGAGTTTATTCTTAATCCAGAATAAACACATAGCACAAACACATGGAATAGATGTGTGTCACATTATACAACACTTAATTCCAGTTCACTAATCTGATTGGATGTGCGGCGCTCCAGGCGTGCACAGTATTTCGTATAACCGCACTGGGATGTTTCACTATGTGTGTCCATGCCACATAAAATTCCAATTCTAGCAACATTTAACTGAAACAGTTACTAAAGTTGACCACAATCTTGATTTTGCAATATTGCTTAAATAACCCCATGCCTCCATCAGGATATGCTTCAGTTCACAGGCAGTGCATACTTCATTCAGGCATAATTCAGAGGAATGATGTTGAGGCTGGGGTGATATTCAACTTACTTGTTGTGACTTAACTAGCTAGCATGATACAAACTCAGAATGAGGGATCTCGCATTGTCGCCTCGCAGCAAGAATGTCCTGGGTCCGTAACCTTGTTCCTGTCATGAATATCCACAGATGCTAAAGTGGCATTAAATTAACCAATAAACAAACAAACACAGAATGACTTCTGAACAAGCATAGAGAAAAAAATCCATTTCTGTTTCAAGTACATGCTTTAATTTGTTCCCTAATGATTCATGAAATCCATATGCTGTCTTAACTTCTTTCTACTTTCTTCTTTCCTTATACAGTGAGCAAAGTACATTTCTCCTGGGAGAGATTTGAGAATACCAGTACTGTTACAGAGAACTTAATACAGTTCAGTTGCAAATCACTGATTTAGCACAAGCTTTTATAATGAATCAGCATATTTCAGCTCAAGTCTGGAACAGCAATAGGTTACAAAACTCCTAGAAGACATCTGCTTGTAATAACATTCAATGTTTCCTTTTCCTTTAATGACTTCTAGCTAATTGACTGGTGACTGGTGAAGGCTATAGCTTTACATTGTTGATGACCAGGTTCTATAATTATTCATGAAACTAATGCTGTAACTATAGTGTAAAGGGTATAGATAATAGTCAGTTCAGAATGGACCACAAGCCTGTCACAGGGCAAGAGAGGAAGAAGAATTGTTTCACGTGATATGTGTGCAACACTGCCTCAAGTAAAATCAGAATTCAATCTTGGGGACTGTGCAGCGTAGGACCCTATGGGGGACCTACCAAGTATTAACTGGTATACCAGTTTTTCTGGTACTTCAGTATATAGTTATTGTATACTATAATATAGACTATAACATTTTGCTATTACGTCATATGCTGGTCCTCATTTTCCTCATATTTCGACATGTTTTGCCGTGATTGAGAGTTTTTTTTTATCTCTTTGCTGAGTCCCTCACTAAGCTACACTGTAAGTAGGCTATGTCTTGGAGTTATCTGGTCAGGAAGTGCCTGGGGGTTTCCTGTTCTAATGAAGGGCCTGATCATTAGTTGATGAGCTGGGTGAGGTGTGTCTGCAGTATTTTATTTCCAGTTCCAGCAGAGTTGTTGAGCAAGAAAATAGTGCTGGCTACACAACCTCCTCTGGTGTCTGGTATACATGGCCCATTTGCCATAGTCACTTGTCCACATATGAGTTTCTTCGGAATTGTTTACTTCTGGACAAGAAAAGCTTGTAGCCTGCGGTCTCGTGTTTACGCTCGCGGAGTGTGAGTTGTGACGTAGGAACGTTTGATGGGGCTCCGCCCACGCCGGTGTTTGTGGAGCGGTTTAGTCAGAGTGAATCACGTACAGCGCACATTCTGTGAAACTCACCGCCCAACGGTGATGTGGACACACGGACAGTATAACGTTGCTTTCTTTTCCTCAACGCGTCCATAATAAAGCCGGTTCTGTAGAGAACAGACGTGAGACGAGTGAAACCCTGCAGGCGTTTATTTTACAACAGGCTTCCACTTCCACAGCGCGGTGAATGAGCGGAGCCCAGAGCTGAAAGTCAGAGAAAGTAAGTAGTGCATCACTTCACTAAACACTTACATGACCAGTCTCAGAGGCAGGCGTGTACAGCTATAAAGCGCTGCTCGGTGCATGGGGAGAGTTTCCTTCAGCAGATAGTGTACTGATATCTTTATCGTACCCTTAATCTGATTTTGGACCAGCAAAGCCCGCTTACATCTGTGTGCTGCTGATGAGAGACGCTTTATCTGTAATCCGCCTGCTAAATAAATTTATACGCATAAAGGCAAAGACAAGCTTCACCTAGGATTCCTCGGTAGGGATTTTCTCAATCTCATGCAATCTCAGAGCAATACAGTAAACAGCAACACAGGATTACCTACTACTGTAGAGTAGATAATAACAAAATAGTCAATAATAGTATATGTATATATATATACACACACACAGGTAAAAGATGAGGGTACAAAAGTACTCAAGAAGGAACCAAACCAGTCACTTGGAATTTTTTTTATGTGTACAGTAGACACAAAAAAGATATTCTCTTTTGTAAAAGTGGTTCAGTCACAAAACAAATACTATTGATTAATACAACCTAATAAAAACAATGAGGCATGATGCAGTTTTGTACTAATTTCATGTTAACTACAAAATATTTCCCTTACTATTTTGTGCTTAGGGTGGCTCGGTGGGAGGCATTGTTGCCTCACTGCAAGAAGGTCCTGGGTTCGATCCCTGCGTGGGGTGGTCTGAGTTCTTTTCTGTGTGGAGTCTGCATGTCCTCCCCGTGTCTGTGTGGGTTTACTCCGGTTTCCTCCCACAGTCCAAAGACATGCACGTTAGGTTGATTGGTGTCTCTAAAGTGGCCCTAGTGTGTGTGTGCCCTAGGATGGATTGGAGCCCTGTCTAGGGTTGTTCCTGCCTTGCGCCCTAAGCTCTCCCGTGACCCTGAAAAGGAATAAGCGGTTAAGATAATAAAATAAAAAATTTTGTGCTTACTTTTCGGACACTATTTCCAAACAAAATAAACTCATTTGCCACTTTACTATGTACAGCAACCATTTTTTCCTGTTTTTCTCCTCAAGTTGTCCTGCTATTTCTCACCCACCAGCCTGATCACCCCATCCTACACCAGCTGCCAGCCCAGGGAGGGTGGAGGCTAACGTGCTTCTTCCGAGACACGTGAAGCTAGCCAACCATATCTTTTCGATCTGCTTCTCATGCTGCATGGTAGCGTAACACATTAAGAAGAAAGCGCTATCTTCCCTCATTTGCCTACATGAAGACGCTCATAAGTTATGCACTACTGTGTGCTAGTGTTGCTGTGATTGACAGGGTACAGAGAGTGTGACATCTCTACCACCCAGAGATGACTCTCTTGACTGATGGCTGTGGCATCATCAGGATTTAAACACCCAATCACTTTTCCGTTAGGCCAACGAGAAGCCCAAGTACATCTATTCTTCACCTACACCTATTAGCCAGTTAGTTGGTCAGGTATACATCATTGACTGTAGTCCATCTGAAGAACCGGTCAGCTCTCTGTGTGTCTGTCACTGGGAAGATGCCATCATAGGATTACCAGTAACTAGATGTTCATTTGGTGGTGGATTATTCTCAGCACAGAGGAGACTCTGACGTGGTCATTTGTGTGGTCCTGGTATAAATGTTTCATGTGCAGCAGCTTTGTTGAGGTTTGCAGAATTTTTGTTAGTCATCTTCTACCATTTAGCAGTGTTAGAGAGCATTACTGTAGAAACAATCTGAATAATATAAAGAAGATGACTTGTGTGAATCAGAGCTGTAGCCTTGTGCCTCTGTGACTGATGGCACTAGCCAGATGACTTGAAGAGGTTTCCAGAGACGAGTTGCTCAGAGAGGCAGGGAGAGGTGGAATGTTTCTTTTGGGAATGGGCTTAAAGTGTATTGAAAAATTTCCTTGGAATGATACATTGAAAAAAATGTTACACACCTGAAAGAAACATCTTGGAGGCAGATGTGTAGAGGGCTAGAGATCAGAATGAAAAAAGCAAATGCATTCTTATTGTTGTATTCTCTCTGCTCTAACACAGAATGCCTGCTCAAGAATTTGAAGGTTGAATGTTATGTTGTCTGAACTGGTCTTCAGTCTCTAATTTCACTTTGCTCCCATGATGGCTTAATGCTGAGGAGAATGCCTTCCATTGTTGTTTCCATTGTGCACTTAACCACTCAGCTTAATATAACATCCAAACAAGATGATGATTTTTCTCCTCCATGGTGGATTTCATGCAGGTTTATTTAATACTATGCCAGGTTAAGCTTTTTAAAACACATGCATCATACAGGTATTAAATTAAGCTATGCTGAAGGAATGTCCTTTTTGAGCTGTTTTTGTTTCTTTTCTTTGAAACACTACCTCTAGAATATTATTTATTTATGACATCTGACCTTTAAACAATTCAGCTTTTTCTCATCATTCTATTTGCACCTTTTGTATGAGGGTGATCTTTTGTCGATTTCTCATAAGGTGGAGCCTTATTCTTACCCAGTACATGGTCTGACCTCTTTTCGTTTGAGAAAATGACTTGCCCCATATAAAGCAGCAACAGTTTTGTGGGAATATGTTTTATTATGCCATTTTTTAGGGTTTGGCTGTCTTCTCAGAGTGTTCAATGAACCTTTTCGTTCTCACACCACTGCCTCCATTTGTGGTCACACAGAATATTGGGTTACTACCAGTGCAGCATCTTCCTGCTTTTTTTCTGGTAATATTTTGAATAAAAGCATAGCATTTACATATTCCATTCTCATCTTTTATTTTTTGTAAAAACATACTGGCTCAGTAGCCATGGTCATATATCCATAGTATCAGCATTAGATACGATCAGTTAAACTGCAGCTGAAAAGGAATACATGATAATGAGGTCAAATTATAATGAACTTTACTACTGTAAATGTTTACCATGCCAGCATTACAGCAGAAAAATATGGAACGTAATTACCCATCGCTGCACGGTGCAACAGAGCATCAGTCAAAAATGTCTCTGAGTTTTCTTGCAGGACTTAAAAGTATGCAGACTAGTTCAGACTCATCCCATGCATTGGCTGTAAGTGTGAACTGTACAAATCAGTATTCACTGTAATGTAAGCATTCAAAAACACTCTGAATAGAGAAGACTGTTTTGTGATTGCTCACTCTTTTATGTGGGTGTAGTCTGTGCTTATGTTTTATGCCAGGCCACATAGTCACTCAATAGGTAGCTCTGCAACTGTGTTTCCATGGCATTGCATGCATTTTTTTTTCAAGCAGCCTCTTTCATTATCCTCCACGCTAGGACTGCACGACTGTTTTTCAAAGCTTTAACAAAATAAAGGCTAGGTTAAGAAATACGCTCTGAAAGCCTTAATAAAATATTTCGGCTCTTTACAATAACTACGTTCTTTCCACTGGGTGCAATATTGTGGCATGGTATTAGACACGAATTCAGAAAAGCATTGAGGAGCAGAATTATTAACACTAGTGGAAAAATTGGTAACAAGTTTACAATATTTAATTCGATGGAATAAAAATGAATATGTGGGTCTTGTGCAGCAAGTCTAGTTTAATTCATTTCACTTAATGCTGCATTTTTATTCTTGCCTCTTTGTCACTCTTTTCACATTTTTTTAAATGTCAGTCTGCTTCATTTGGTTTTTATGTCCTCCCCTCACTCTTTTACATAATTTCTCACCCACACATACACACACACAATCGGCTACTGGGTGGCGACTTCTCTAATGCTGTGGTGTGGAGGGGTGGCCCTGTGTCTGCCAGCTTTGTCTCTTTCAGCTCCAGAGAGAGAGAAAAGGAAAAATCAAGTCCTGACATGCTTCTAACAGAGCTGTAAATCAAAAGCTTAATTATCCGGGAAGCTTCTTTGGAGCAGCCGTTCTCCTTTTTCAGCCCCATGTGAAAAGAAACACACTTATACACACATAGACAAACATAAAAACAAAATTTGGAGCATCACTTCCACCATGCTGCTTCATGTTTTAGAAGGAGGAATTTGTTATCACTGTACGATGATTGGCTGGCAGCGGATGAAATAAAACATGAACAGGAATTGAGGTAGTCTTTAATAAAGAGGGTTTTTAATTAGCTGTGTAGTTAGCCTAACCTGTCTACAGCAGAGAGACAATCTGTGCCATGCTTCTGACCTGGAGCACCATTTGACAGCCAGTCACATGGAAGGCATTCTCATGAGGGGAAGGTCAATGAGCACAACTATTAAATGACTGAAGAATAAGAATAGAGCCTTATGCCCTTGTACTGATGTGACCTTTGTTTGTTTTTCTGTTACTCTAAATACTTTTTCTTCAGGCAGTTGACCTTCACCATAATCTCTTTCGTTGCCTATAACGCTGATTCACAGCTTTACCTGAAGCAACGTCTTGTGTATACAGCTGTACTAGTCTCATTGTTCTATTTAACAGTGTGGTGTTTCAAAAGGTTGCAGTGAAACAGCAGTTCTGACAGGGCACTAAGGCTACGTTCTCACTAAATGTTCATGCATGATGTCCATACTACTCCAAAGATTCTGAGTCCTTTAAAAGAGACCTTTCAAAATGCAGACAGGGAACTCCAGGATTGTGTTGTAGCATGGATGGGCAGAAACGAAGGTCTATTGGAACCCAAGTTCACTTTCTGATTGGGTCTCATCAGTTATGACATTCCTTCACTGATTTGTCACGCTCTTAACACATGACCCTTATTCTGTAAGAAAACAAATGGCATCAGCCTTGACTACCATTGGTGATGCAACACGGATAACGAATTACAACGGTTGCTGACCTTTTTGTCTTTGCTAGCAGCTGTACTGCAGTTAAAGTCTGTCTTTTATAATGGTATACCTGCCTACATGCACACATACAGCATACATTAATCATCTTGTGATATGTGCATTCAGGTGTGTTAGTATGGACAGAAATTTCTGATATGGAGCTGAAACGCTCATCTGGACAGAGATGGTTTTTATTTTAAAATGTTGCTTTTTTCAAGAAAATGTGTTTAGACTAAGACAACAGCTGAGTCAGCAATTCATGTTCTGCATGTTCTCTGGTGCTGTTCATTCACCTGCCTGGTAGTAACTGTAAAATCCCAGTAAAAAAAAAAAAAAAGAAAAAGCATGTTCACACCCAAACTTTGCTTCAGGTGAATTCACTCGCTTTTTTTTATACATGCTGTGACTTCCTTTATAGAATTATTATATTGCAGAATAGGCTGTTGTAACAAGTGTTGTATTCTGTTAGGAAAGTTTAACATGCATCCTTTCATTAGCATCTGAGTACGGCACAAAGTAGGTCTTCAGACAATCTTATTCGCAAATGAAATATTACCTCCCAAAGTCCTTAATTAGCATACTCCTGTGGACTATTCTTTTCAGTGGCAATTTCTCACTTACATCAGAGCTGCATCTGTGCTCAATTAAAAATGTATTTTTATACAGTGCGAGCCAGCAGAGGAAGTGAACTTCACAGCTTGAAGATGCTTCATAAAGAGCTCCATTGTGAAAGGCGCTCTTTCCCAGACAATAACATGAAACACTCCACAGAACCTGAATAGCTACACAGAGACACAAATTTAGGCCGTCTGCAGTCCTAAAGATGGAAGATCTTTCTGTTCTCTTCTGATCTGAACCTGCTTCCTCCACTAAACGTACCATAGCACACATTCAGTGTAAATCATCTGTGACCATGAAAATTTATTTCCAACCACTGTACATTAAGAGAGGAAGGGATTTTGATTTATTGTAAAGGATTCGCTGACAGCTGAGTGTGTGAATGTGTGTATGTTTTTGAGGGGAGGGTTGGCCTGTGATGTTCCTGGGTGGCCGATGGAATGGCTGATGGAAGTTGGAAGGATAGATGAGCAAGTGAAAGAAGCAAAGTATTCATGAATTAAATTGATTGACAAAGCATTTGTTTGGTTTTACTTGCTTGCTTGTGAAATTCAGTCAGAGATATGAACTGGAAGCCATGCTTGTTAATGGACTCGACCAACTCGTGGCATAGCAAGAGGTGATTAGTTTTTTTTTATTGGTTATACATTTCTGATGTGATATGTTGCAGTATGTTTGCTTATGCAGAATTAGAGACCAATTTAAAGCTCTCTGTTAGGAGCCGCGAGACTATGCCCACTTCCGTTTCCTATTTCTCTAGTCCCGCCTACTTCCAGTTCCTTTCCCTATTTATAGGTCTTCTCTTCGGGACTGTGGCGGGAAGTATTGATTTGATTGGATTTGATTGGAGACCTCCGAGCACCGCGCCTCCGCACTCCATGCGCTGTGCCTCCGTGCTCAAGCACCGCACCTTAGCGCTCCAAGCGGCGCGCCTCTGTGCTCAAGCACCGCGTCTCAGCGCTCCAAGCGCCGCACCTCCGTGCTCAAGCACCGCGCCTCAGCGCTCCGTGCTCCAAGCGCCCGCTTCTTCGGTCGTCGCCCTGTCTCTCTTCTCATCGCCCGAGACATTTCAAGCACCGCGCCTCCGTGCTTCATCTCCCGGCAGTTTCTTCACGACGCCCGCTTCTCCGGACGTCGCCCTGCCTCTCGTCTCATCACCCGAGACCTCCAAGCACTGCGCTTCCGCGCTTCATCTCCCGGCAGTATCCTTATTCCATGCCATTGTTCTGTTCATCTCTATTTGTGTAATTAAAGTGACTGCATCTGCGTCTCCAGCGTCTCCTCAATCCACCGATTCATAACACTCTCACATTATTTTTAAAGTCCTTCAGCTGTGCGTAATTCCTGGCTATTCCATAATAATATAGATCTAATTTCATTCCCATGTTAGAAATGTTCTTATACACTCGATACCTTCCATTTATTAAAAGTTTAGCTCTTAGTTTGAGACAAATACGGTTTTTGGATTGTAGTGTGTTTGTGTTTGCAGTACCACCTGAGAAGAGAGCTATAAACTGACTGAAAGCCACCTGAGTGTTCCCTAACTTTCAGAGTTGCAGCTGTAGCATGCTGTTTCCAGTTCATTATTTTGGATATACATGACAGTCATGCTGTCCATTTGCTGAAGATCTGTATGCTCTCTGTACTTCTTTGGCAGAAAAATATATTCCCCTCATTTTGCCTTCTGGCTTTGAAAGTTATATAACTGGAAACGTCCTAAGAGTTTTCCACCCTTTTTTGCAACACATTTCATTACTCTGGCTGTGTGGAGCTAGGGTTTCTCTTTACGCTGAAGTCAGTACCCAGTCCAGACAGCTGACATTTTCAACACTGAGCATTACTGGGTGGTTAATATCCCACAATCAAATACAGATAGCCCACACAGTGCGTCCTCTTTAACGCTGAGTGCTCCAGGCAGCCATTGTGCTGGAAAGTATTTAAATGGAGATCACATGTTGTTTAGGCATACGAGTCAGACACTCCTCACAGCTTCCTACAACTGAGAAGTGGCTGCGTTCCAGTGAAACAATGAGACACTTGTCAACAAAGTGAGGAGAGGGACCTGGAGGTTTGCCATGACACCTCTCCATGCCTCTGGGTCTAGCAGTATTGATATACTGTTCCTGCATCATATTTTTAACATATAGTTCTGTTAATTCAGTGCATCTTCTCATCAGTTTCAGAAGAATCAGGTCAGGCAGGAGGTAATATCATGAGTCCTTACTGTGTCTTGGACCATACAGTATTTAGTCAGTGCGCATTTGTCTGAAGCAGTCAAACTCAACTGGTGTGATAAATGAATGAATCAGTAAACCATCTGAATTGAGCAGCTCAGCAATAGCCAATTGAACAAAATCTTCCAGTCCCACTATCATCCGACTGGAAGAAAAAAGGGATGGTGTAGAACGACTTTGCCTGTGTTAGGCAGTTCCTAGCATGTGAGTACAGCACTCTGCCAGACTGTGTGCCCAGACTAACAAGCAGATGAAAATCTATTTCAGCGCCTACTTTATTGGTTCCTGAAGGCACATGGAAGGTTTTTTTTTCTTTTTTTTAACAAGTAGCTCAACATGTAGCCAAATGTGTCAGTATAAGTGTCAGAAGCTGGTCAATTGTCAAATTTCACTTCTTTTTTTTTTCACTTAAAAACACTTTGTTAAGCAGTAAGGTGAAATACTTTGTAGTATTGTGTTTGGTATTAAATTGTCAAACCTTCCATGTACCAGGTATGCTAATTAATATCACTAATACACCAGAATGAGTAGATATATATTTAATCTAAAGTCTATAGAGTAAGAGATGACATATAGTTTGCAAACAGTTATTTCGTACGATTTGCATTCCAGTCGACCGAAGTAGGAGAGCAGCAGCACAACTGCACTCTGCAATTCCTGTAACCTTCTAATATAACATTTGACATGAAATGCATTGTGGTCAGGTGTAAAACTAACAGACTGGGTGATTTAAGGTTTCACAGTCTCAGATGAGCAACCCAGCCTCACAGAAGAAAACACATCCACATGCAACTCACCGTGTAGTGTTGGAGGTTTGTTTGATTAAAATAATGAGAATGTCTCATACAGAACACTGAGTGAAAGTTTGATATGTTATTGTATACCTCAATATTGATATTAAATATATAGAAGGTCCTACAGATAAGTTGCATGTAAACATTGTTTCTGTGATACTGGATTGTGATGTGAGCAATATTCTATAGCATTGAACCTACAATGGGCCTTTTCTGCTCATCATGGTTGCTCATCAGAGTGGTTATTTGAGTTACTGTACATGTCACACCAGTCTGGCCATTCTACACTGTTCTCTTGGCTCAGGAAGACATTTCTGTCTATAGCACTGCCACTAACTAGATGTTTTTTCTGTAAATGTTAGAGACTGTGCATTCTAGAAGATTAGCAGTGTATCAAATACTCAAACCAGCCTGTCTGGAACCGAGAACCATGGCATAGTCAAAGTCACCGAGTTCACATTTTGATGTGATTCTGATGTTAATTCTGATTCTGATTTAATGCTGTTCTGATGTTTGATGTGAACATGAACTAAATTAGCTCAACTGTATCTGCATTATTTTATGCACTGTGCCAGGTGTTTAAATACATGAATGAATAGGTGTGTAGCTATTTCTATTAAAGTGAGCATGTGCATAAATCTTGCTTTTCCTGTCAGTACATCCCATACGAATGGCTGTTGTTCTTCCTTTAAGGTTTCTTTAGATGCTACATAAATGAGGACAAATCTTTGTCAGGTCATAGGATGGTGTTTCAGTTCAGACTGGGTTCAAAGTTTGGACTGTAAGGGAGGACAGAAACCATTCTGCACATAAAGCGGAACAATACTGAAGCCACATATACACAGGGCACTTACTGGGTTAAATACAGTACTCCGTTTGGTGTTTGTCAGAGTTCAGTCTGATGACGAGGAGGAGCACAGGCAGAGGTGCACGCTGCTCACAGGAAGGAAGCGTTTGCCAACTGAGGTCATCTATCACTGTCCAGAAACCAAGGACATCTGCTCTCACGCTCCCTAAATTCCCATTTAAACACACAGACCCAACGTCTCACCACAACATCTGGCCTTGGTAAAAACACTGGCCTGCATTACAACACAGAATAGGGCTCCTCCGTCAGGAAGAAGTGTCACACATCATGACAGAAGGCAAGCCAATATTATGACGGAGGGGTTATTATGGAGTACACGCTAATGCACATCCAGATGCTTCAAAGGGAACTGAATACAAACTTATACAAATGTTTCCACTACACCATTACTGTGCTGCACAAAAATACATTTTTCAAGAATAGGTCTAAATGCCAAGAGCAGATAATCTGCATGGTGTTAAATGTGAGAGGAAGTGTTGGTCTATTTGTGAATAAGACTTCTTAGTGCTATATAAATATCCTGGTCAATATGAGGCACTACTTTGTGACTGACTAATGAGTGGTGGAATATTAAACAAATCAGTTGTGTAATTTCATGTTCGTAAACAGAAATATGTGGGTGAGGGTCAATGCGGCTGCTTGCCGATGACTGAATCATAGCCATGCTGATATTCGGTATAGCACCGCTCCCTTTGCATTAAATAACCATCTTAATTGATCAGTGTTAGTGAAATGAGGAATGTCAGTGTATCTGATCAGAAAATATGTCAAGTACAGTCTGATCAGTTTTCTGGGTTAAAGTACATATTTGCATGCACAACTATAAAGACCCTGTACAGTGGCAATTAATCATGAACATTACTGGGAGAGTGTACTGTGTGCTGGATATCAGAGATCCACCAGCAAGTGCAGAGGTGAAACTGATAGGGATTATTATTATATATCGCTTCATTTTACAAGAAGAAACTATACTTTGAAAGTGTACTTTTGTCAGGTATTTATAGCCACAAACAAGCAAAGGTCATTCCCTAAAGCACCAGGGTTCTTTGTGGGTTTGCAATAGGATGTGGCAAGATTGTTGCCAAGGGATGCTATTTCAAGATTTTTTTTTCTTTAAAAAAATAGTTTGGTTTGTTATTCATTTGAAAATATGTTTAAAAATATATATATTTACATCAAACCAGAGCTGGTAAGATGACATTTTATGCTGTCCCATCCTTCCATGTGGCTGGTGCCATGGTCCATTATCCCAAAGACTTGAAATAGCTTGTGGTAGTGAGGAACACTGGCTGGTGATCCAGTTGGTGTTGAATAGCACATAGCATGTTGGCTTTGGCTGAGTAACTTGGACTTTTGGTTCTTGGAGCAAGTTATTTCAAAGCAAGACAATAGTTCCAGTAACAATAGTACAAATTGTGCAGTTTTTCTCTCCCATTTCCCAGCCAGACTGTTCTTTGAATTTCAAAATAGGCCTCTGATTTGGACAGGGCTCCTCCATATGATTAGAAAAATATAAATAGTGCTATAATATTAACTTCTTTTTAAAGAAGCTCTTGAACAGCTCTGTGAAGGGCTGGAAGACCCATTTTCTATAACACTCTAGATCTGTGTGTCAATAACGATGTCTGCTGGGAGGAAAACTTTCCATCTGCCCATTTATCATGCTTTGTTTGACAGTGACTGTGTGTCTTTCATTACTATACATACAAATCCAATTTCTGGCCAATGGAGCAGGACAGGAGAGAATGAGTGGTCATTACATACTGTGTCTGGAATTTTTATGAAATGCTCTTTTGTTCATTATGATGCTTGCTGAATGTGTCCTGGGTCTGTTGTGCTGTTCTGACATGTCAGTGGGCTTTCTCAAAATGGTGAATATCTGACATAGAGGAAATATGTGAAAAGCATTAAATAAGTGATTAGCATATTGTTCTCCAACTGCACAGAGGATGTGTCAATCAACCAAGGTCTTGTTGTTTTTTTAGTGTGCTTAATGTATCACTCACTACTACATGGTGGCTGAGCTTGTAAACACATGTGTTTGTGAGTCTCCTGTTAATTGCACACAGAGCTTGGGAAGGGACACATGACAAACCATCCCTCTTCTTAGACTCGATTTCAGACTACGTATAGCTCAAATTAACCTCACAGAGGCCCAAAATTTATATGCCAACGGTATTGTTATTGTTAACTAGAAATGGATGTAACTCTTTAAGAAGCAAGATATTCACTGTCATTCCACATATATTAATTAAGCTTAGCCTGAGTGTTCAAAGAGCTTACGTCCATTCAGATTACTCTTTACATTTGTAAAAAAAATATTAATGGGAGACCTGAAGATCTGTGATGTGTCTTTATGAAGTGATGATATATCAGTCCCCTCTAGTGGAAGTGAAGAGAGATGCCTTGTTGTTAGGAACACTGAACCTAAGTTTGTGTCTATTATCATGCAAACTCCATGCAGAAAGGAGCCGGGTCACTTTATCCGGGAACCGACCCCGAGACATTCTTGCTGTGAGGCTGCATTGCTACCCTCTGTCACCCCAGAGAGATGAAAATGAGATCAGCAGTAAATCATGCTTGAGTCATTAGAGTGCGAGGACAAACACACAGTTGTATCTCGTGCTGTCATATACTATCAGATGGAAATAGAGATAAGGGTCTTACATAAATCAGTGCTGTAGTGTGTGTGTGTTGGTCACCCATATTTGCGTATACTGTGAGTACTTTGCACGTATCATGAGTCTTCCCTGCTGTTGTCTACTTCCAGCTGGCAGACGAAGTGCGGGGAGATGAGCATGGCTGAAGCTGATGAAGAGAGCAGCAGTCAGCAGCGGAAGAAACCTCCGTGGCATTATCTGGATATCCCCAGCACACAGGGCCCCAGTGAGGAACTGAACAACGTCATACAGGTACTGAGAACAGAAACTTAGACACAAAGCAGTTTCTCTGCAATTTACTGATCTATTTAATATTACGACACACAGACACTTAATAATTATAGAATAATTACTTAGGTGGAGAATCATAGATTACTTGGACAAAACATTACATTTTTGTACTGGTAACTTGCACTGCAATATAAGGCAGCTACATTTTACTGAACTGTGCCTTCAATAGACTAGACCATCACTCAAATGCAGCAGTATGAACACCTCAAGACTATTTCTTTCAGCTCTGGTAAAAGGGAATAAATCACACTGCCTTAGATAATAGGACCTCTGCCTGCTTGGTTCTGTGAATATGTTGGTTGTCTGTGACTTTTACACAGGTTTCAATGCGTAAGTTTAACACGCATCTACCTAGTCCAGTAGCAGTCACACACAGATTACCGATTGCTGTTTCCTCCAATATTAAAAGATTATACAGGGGTTAGACGATGAAACTGAAACACCTGTCATTTTAGTGTGGGAGGTTTCATGGCTAAATTGGACCAGCCTGGTGGCCAATCTTTATTAATTGCACA
>JAOVVG010000054.1:15177354-15190519 GCA_028566375.1 Leptodoras nelsoni | reverse complement strand
TAACCTGACTTCTGTACAACACAACTGATGGTCCCAACCCCATTGATAAAGCAAGTAATTCCTCTAATTAACCCTGAAAGCCAAGAGTGCAAAGCAGTAATCAGAGCAATGGGTGGCTATTTTAAAGAAACTAGAATCTAAAACATGTTTTCAGTTATTTCACCTTTTTTTGTTAAGTACATAACTCCACGTGTTCATTCATAGATTTGATGCCTTCAGTGAGAATCTGTATTACAAAGCCACTTGATGTATTCATATAAATCAGTTCAGAAAGTGTCATGTCCTTACATCAGCATGTAACGTATTATCTATGTCATTAGACTTAAAGACAGAAGCAAAGATACTGTATGTGATTTCTTGGCACTGATGACCTCTTCACCTGTAGATTGTGGACCCATTGGCTCGGGGCCGAGCCTTTCGTAACATGGACGATATCGATGCTTTCAACTGGACACAAACTCCTGGAGCCATCTCCCTGTGCTCTCTCACCAGCTCCCGTTCTGGTTTCAACCGGTTGCCACGCAGGCGCAAGAGAGAATCTGTGGCCAAAATGGGTTTCAGAGCAGCCGCAGCTCTCTTAAAGGTCAGAGCCAGAGCTTACCCTATGTCTGAGTCTACTTGACAGTTTAAGGATGCCCTTCCTGCAAAATATTGAGAACCCTTTCCCTAGATTACTCAGCTAATAGCCAGGAAACCTTTGTAGAAAGGATATAATCACAAATAATGCAACAACAGCTTTGCGTTTTAAGACAATTAGCTGTATTTGCTTTTGTTGTCTTTGAAGATGATGATGATGATGATAATGATGGTGGTGAAGATGATAAGGAAGTAGCGATGATAATGATTGTGCTTTCAGGGTCGTTCCACGAAAGATGGCACAGTGCGTCGAGTACAGAGACGCAGCTTTGCAGTAAACAGCTTCATGGACGATGACACAGGAGAATTCCTAGATGAATTGGACACTTCCTTTTTTACAAGGGTGAGAATGCCAGCAGTATTTCCTTCACAGGTCTACAATAAGCTACTTTCTGATCTCTGTCTGAGCTCTCTACCAACACTGCCCTCTACTGGCCATTCAATGCAAAAGCACTCCAGAACTGAGACAAACACTTTATCAGTGTTCGGACTAACATTTAGAAATGAACTGTGATACTAAATTCTGTCACTTAGTCAGCATTTACAAATAGTGCATAATAGCTCACTAAGAAACATGTCATTAGCCACAAGTTTATAATAGTAAAACTCTGTAAAAGCATATTTTTTCTCCTGACTGGTCTGTGTGATTGTATCAGATCCCTTAATGACTGGCAGTTGTATCTTATCATCTTAGCTGATTTCAAATGAGGTGGAACTGCACCATGTTAAGAGTACACAAAAACTATTGTATTAAAAGAGTGAATATAAGATTCAAAATATGTTAGATAGATGCTCTTTTCATGGCACATGGACTCTGATGAGGAAAAGAGGGTGAGATAGTCAACTTCATACCCATCCTGAAATCAAAACTTTTTTTTTTTTAGCTTATTAGCTCTTGTTCATGGTGTAAAGTTTATCCGTACTAATTATTTAAAAAGGCAAAATTCTGCTTCATCTGTAGTCTTAAACTACAGTGACATTTACCTGCCTCTCATCACTCTGATTAAGCAATCAAGTCACTGCCTACATTCTCAAAAATACACCATACTGTGAAAGAAACATGCATTTTGAATTGGTATATAGTTTTATAGATTTATTAGTAGAAGAAATTCCTTCCAGCATTGTTCTTTATTTTACAGCGAATAATCACGCTCACCTCAGAAGCCACATTTCTTAGTAAAAAGCTAATTATTAAAGCTTAATTCATTGGGCTTTTCAGAATAACCTGCATTCTGTTGCATTATGCTAACCTGGTGGTTAAAAACTGTTTGCATATGCAGGATGGACTGGTACAGGAGGAACTATCCACATATGCAGACGACGTGTTTGAGTCGCCCTCTGAAGCTGCTATTCGTGAGAAGGATGCACAGAAAGTGCCCTGTGAGACAGATTTAACAGGCAGCGCCCTGGGAAAGCCAGAGCTAGAAAGGAGTCATCTAATGTTGTGAGTCCATCTCGCTCTTCCACACATACACACACCACACTCATGGCCAGCTGCCTGCATGTGAAATGTTTACTTAGAGAAATGATCAAACACTGTCAGCCATGAAACAGAGACAAACAAGACTGGGTATCTAAACACTTAAAAACTGAGCATGAAGTAAACGTTAAATCTAACCATAACACCTACATTTTACTAATGGCTGAATGTGTTCCAAGCATGGTCCACTGCTGCATGTTCTCCTTATCTCCGTCTCTGTAGGCCACTTGAGAGGGGCTGGAGGAAAGGGAGGGATGGCTCTCTGGTCCAACCTAAAGTGCGCTTACGCCAAGAAGTTGTGAGTGTGAGTGGTCAGAGACGGGGTCAGCGCATCTCTGTGCCTGTTACGAAGCTCTTTGCCCGTGAGAAACGTCCGTATGGCCTTGGCATAGTGGGAAGACTGACCAACCGCACATACCGCAGGCGCATTGACAGCTATGTGAAGAGACAGATAGAAGACATGAACAACCACAGGCTGGTTCTTCATTTGATATTCAAATAAAACCCTACATTACATATTACAGCTCATTTATGCATGCATATCTGGATACTAACAAATATAATAACCGATTGTGGTCTTATTTGGGTCTTTAGGCCTTTCTTCACATACTGGATAACATTTGTTCACTTGCTCATCACCATCCTGTCAGTTTCCATCTATGGCATTGCACCTATTGGCTTCTCCCAACATGAAACTGTAGATTCTGTAAGTCATACCTACTTGTTATATTATAACAATTTCCTTTAATCTGAATACAATTACAACTTATTACATTTTTCATGTTCCAGGTTTTAAGGAATAAAGGCATTTATGAGAATGTCAAGTATGTGCAGCAAGAGAACTTCTGGGTTGGACCAAACTCCGTAGGTTGCCTTTAATTTCTAGTGCATGACAGTCTTCTCTTTACTGATGGTCCATTTGCTGCTCAGTTATAAGGAAAAAAGTAGTAACTGCAGTATCACATATTGGCTGATAGGTGGCGCTGATACATTTGGGAGCCAAATTTTCACCGTGTATGCGCCAGGACCAGCAGGTGCATGACCTGATTCAGGAGAAGAGGGAGAAGGAGCGCCACTCAGCCTGCTGCGTCCGGAATGACCAATCAGGCTGCGTGCAGACCTCTCAGGAAGAGTGTTCAGTCAGTGCTATTATTTAATCCCTCGCTGTGGGACATGGCTTTGTAAATACATGCAGCTTATTATTACAGAATGCTTTTGGGGCAGGAAATATGACACAGATTACAGCACACTACCTTAAGACATTTTCAGTATGCATTCGCATTATTGTGATATAACAAATTCCAGTTATAACCAGATATAAGTTCAATTATGTTTATATTTAATGCTTCGAATATGTTTGGTTTAATACAGAAAAGCAAAAAAAGAAAGAAATGCTGACAAGACCCACTAGATTTAATGACAATGTTGTTAATGAAATTGTGACAGTTTATCATATTAATATTATATTACACCACATATCTCTTACCATTTCTGTCTAAGAGCACTTTGGCTCTCTGGGTAAAGTGGCCTCAGCACCCAAGTGTTCCATATCTAGATGGGAAATTACGCAACTATGGTTCAGTTTGTCACCAAGACCCAAGGTAAACACATTACAAGTTTATTATACACTTTATTATATTGAGTGGCAGCACAATTCAGGCATGTAACCGATGACTTTGTGTAATGACATTAGGACTTGTCTGGAGCCAGCCTCTGTCTCACCTCATGAGTGGCCTGATGACATCACCAAGTGGCCAGTGAGTCTGACTCAGTCATAAGACCTGTGATTTTAGTATGCTATAATTTTCTATTGGAAATTATTTGCGTTTTTTACAAGTTACACTCATGCTAGCTTTAGTATTTAAATAACATTGTGTAGAATAGTTGTGATAACAGATCTTTCTTTCAGATCTGCACCAAGTACAGCAGTGGAAACCACACAAATCTGCCACACATAGACTGTGTGATCACAGGCCGGCCATGCTGCATTGGAACCAAAGGAAGGTGAGGGGGAGCTACACAGGACAACACAGCTTTTAGCCTGACTCCCTGACTTACATGGTGTAAATTAAAAGTCATTTTTAAAAGTGACAATTATTAAAAGTAATTTTTTTCTCTGCAGGTGTGAAATCACATCCAGGGAGTACTGTGAGTTTATGAAGGGCTACTTTCATGAAGAGGCCACGCTTTGCTCTCAGGTACATTTCAGTGTCTCCCCATGCTACCTGTGTGTTAGAATCTCACAGATTAATGGCAGTGGTGGCGGGTATTACATTTTGGGGAGGGGGGGGCTTGGGCAAACAAACTGAAAATCACACAGTCAGTAATGCAAGGCTGAATGATAAATAACTATTGGACAGGTGACATGAATAAATGCATGTCAGTGAAACGTGAGAACATTAGAAAATATTAACATTTGAAGACCTGAATTAAATGTGAATCAGTCAATCATATTATCAGTTGGAATGTATATTTTGAAATCTCAAAGGAAAATACTTAATGCTGGGGCAGTGCCATTTTCAATGGCGAAACCTTCATTTTTGATATATCAATGCCCCAGCACCCTCTATTGAGCAGCCACTTCTGCTTAATGCTGTACTTATTTTGTAAACATATAACTGCCACTGGACATAACCAGCAGAGGGTGTACAGAGCTGTTGCTCTCAGTCTGTGACACTGAATTATATTTGGTCTACCACTAGGTGGAAGTTAAACCTCACACCTAGTGACAGTTCTCTTAAAAATGCCTTTGATCAGGTGCACTGCATGGATGATGTGTGTGGCCTGCTGCCTTTTCTCAACCCAGAGATCCCAGATCAGTTCTATCGCCTGTGGCTCTCTCTCTTCCTGCATGCTGGGTAAGTGGGACGTCTGCTCCAGAAATAATGCCTAAAACTCCTTAAATGCTTTGCAGTAAATTTAATATTTGTATTTTAACTCATGCTCAAGCAAACCTTTTTATGTTTCTGCTCAGGATTCTGCACTGTTTGGTGTCTGTGTGCTTCCAAATGACCATCCTGAGGGATCTGGAAAAGTTAGCAGGGTGGCTTCGAATATCCATCATCTACATCCTCAGTGGCATTACAGGCAACTTGGCCAGTGCCATATTTCTTCCTTACAGAGCTGAGGTGCAGTCATTCTCACAAACTCTCAACCTCTGGGTGAATCTGAGTTGTTTAATGTGATTAAGGACCCAGTTACCTAACTTCTTCCTCTTGTTTTTTATCAGGTCGGCCCAGCCGGCTCTCAATTCGGCATCCTCGCCTGTCTGTTTGTAGAGCTGTTCCAGAGCTGGCAGATACTGGCACGGCCATGGCAGGCCTTCATCAAACTGCTGTGTGTGGTCCTCTTCCTTTTTGCTGTTGGCCTGCTGCCATGGATTGACAACTTTGCCCACGTTTGTGGCTTCATCTCAGGCTTCTTCCTCTCCTTTGCGTTCCTGCCTTACATCAGCTTTGGCCGAATGGACATGTATCGCAAGCGCTGCCAGATATTGGTCTCGCTCACACTCTTTCTAGGAATCTTCTCCAGCTTTGTGGTGCTCTTCTATGTTTATCCAGTCAAGTGTGAATGGTGCGAGCTGCTTACCTGCATCCCTCTGACGGACAAGTTCTGTGAGAAATATGACCTCAATGCTCACCTCCACTGATGCCTTAGAGAGAGGAGAGGAAAGCCAGAGCAAAATAGGTGTAAAGAGTTGTCAGATGGTTTCCAGTCCTCTAGCTCTAACTGACATTATGTGCTCTGTTAGAGTCTGTATTTTTTTTACATACAATCAATGAAGGTATTCATTTCACAGGCTCAGAAAAAGTCCTCCCTGGGGAGAAGAGATTATCTACATGCCTCTAGTGCCTTGTTGATCAATACCAATTGCTGCCATATCTGTGTTCCATTAACTCCGAGCACTTTTGTTTGTACCCTGTAATATGTACACTGCTACTTATGTAGTGCATGTTTGGTAGTGTTTTAGCTACCTGCTCCCTTGTAATACATAGTACAATAAGAGCAAACTAAATTCTCTGTGTGTCATATTTATTTTCTCTTTAGGAAAAAGAAAAACAGGTGGACATCTTGATCAGAATATGTTCAAAATTCCATTTTCTGATATCTATTCATTTCAGTCTACAAATACCTAATGTCATTACATTAATCCATTACACTAAGGTCTAATTCTGTGTGGTTGATTGTTTGTCACAATGTTAATGTGCTGATCCGAAAGCAGTTCTTTATGCCGTGTGCATACGGGGGAGGATTTGTGTTTTGGGTTCTCCATGTTGTCTGTCACAGGCTGAAGGATGAGCTCCAGTCTACAGCGAACGCATCACTGCATTAATAGAGTTCCATCTTCTTCACGGCTCACTGTCTCTCCCGTACCTCCTTCGATAAAAAGCTCCCCTCTGTTGTGTGCTATGTTAATTTCATCCCCCACCCTCTCATTCCCTACTGTAGCACAACACAGCACAACAGAGCCTGTGTTAGTTTAGCCGAAATGGTAATTAAGAGGTAGCAAATGAATATGTGTGCGTTGGGCTGCAGGCTGCTGATGTCGCTTGAGTGCTCTTCTGATGATGATTACAGGTCTACAAACAAAGCTCCTGTGATGCTCAAGACTCAAATCCCTCCTCAGGAACAAGTTTCCACATTTTACATCATTTCTTGTCTCACACTCTTTTTCTCTGTCCCCCGCTTCCTTGTTTCCCACTATTGCTCCATCATCTCTCCCAGTTAAGGACAATGGAACAGCTGAGAGAGGCAGCCTGTGCAATCACAGCTTTTTAGCAGCTCTATACATCAAACCCACCCCGGCACTACAGAGGAAATTAGCTTGTCTATGCCCCAGCCCCCATGCTCTCCATGCTCTGTCCTATAGAGATGGTAATTTTAGGGTAAGAGGTCCATATCGCAAATCATTGATCAGCATCAAATCAGAGTGCGGAGAGAGCTTCTCTAATCCCCCCCACTTCAGGACTACACAACAGCCATTCGCTGATTAACAGCAGCACTCTGCAGAGGTGGAGATCATTCGAGGCTCAGGACTGGCCTGGCTGTCTGTGTCTTTTTCCACACTGCCCTCCTCACTGACTCCTATTCTTCTCTTTGTCCACAGTTTTGGACATTTTTCCTTAACACCTTGTGCCACTAATGAGATGTATGTATGTCAGTGTGTTACAGTGAAATTAGCTCTTATTGAGTCGCTTGATAAAATGCAGTTAATGAATATCAGAGAATGACTAAGAGAACCTAAACAATTTTGTGTTAGTTAACAAATAATAGCTGTAAAGGGTTGGATTATCATGAACTGGTTATGAGTTTAACAGTTGACCTGCTTGGTCACACACACGGCATTTTTGTCTTCCAGGCCATCATAGATTAACCAGAATTCCCCTGTCTAAGTCACTGGATTGAAACATGCATACTTTACTGACCATGGATTCACTGGGTTACTGCCCTCTTTTGGGAAAGGCTAGATATTAAATAGCAGTCTTGTTGAAATATAAAATACTGACATTATCATGTATCTAGTAACTATTCCTAGAAGTGCCCAAGCGCTAAAACAGCTGCATTTGGAGCTTTGAGATATGCGATGATGCAATGTCAAAGAAGCTCCACCTGGATTTCAGTCTAGGCACCAGTTCTTATTTGAAGATTAGAAACATGGTGGAAGTGTGTGTTGTGGATGCTGAGGGCTAAGGGCCTGATGGGGGAGGCAGCTGAAAGCCGACCCTGAAACTGGACCCAGGCAGCTGCGCAGCAGGTGGTTAGTGGCAGGCTGTCTCCCCTCATTGTCACTAAGAGTAGTACATAGAACACAGCAAGCTCCCCCAGAGCTGGACCAGGCCTAGGGCTTGCAGGTAAACGAATGGGGGTGCACATGGTGGTGGCAGTGGTGGTGTGTGTGTGTGTTTAGGAGGGGGGCTGTCAACTGTGCACCTGATCTAGCCAGCACAGTCATGCCTCAGTGGAGAGAGAGAGGAGACAGTCCCAACAAGTGACCTACTATATCTGCCACCTGTGCACTGGCTGCTTGTCATACTGAGAGGCCGAGCACAACAGATAGATCATTAGGCATTAGTCTAAGCACTCTCCATGTGGTGCTGTTGTGGTAAAATCAATGGTTTATATTGGCTATTAGTAGTATTTTACTTCACAAAGGTTAATATGCATCTGTTTGTTTTGTCTTTTTGATAGTATTATTATATTAAAGAAATGACTGATTACTGAAACTCCACCAACCATTGTTTTTAAAAAGTAGGACACACTGTCATTTCTTTCCTTTGGGTGTTTGGAGAGCTAACGGCCACGTTCTGGCCCACGGCTCTTTCAGCGCACTACTCAGCTGTCAGCTCCAGGCCTCGGGCTGCTGGAAACTGTCTTCCCCAGCAGTAGTGATCCTCAGCCCTCTCGTTGTCCCCCAGAGCTCCCTGTGCTTGCTGCTTCATGGCTGGTAGTCTGCTAATTACATCCCTGAACATGTTTGCCCATTAGACATGCACTTAACAAGATCCTTCACAATGCCCACACAATACTTCATCCCAGAGCTGAGAATGACCCTAATGCAGTGAAGGAGCCTGCCATACTAAAGCACCAGTTTTGTTCATGGGTAACAAAGATTTGGGGGCTGTTAATTGTGCAATGTCTTAATATACTGTTTTGATTTACTTTAGTTGTTACATTTGGTGAAACATCTTTTCAGCCATTTCCATGAATGAGAAACAGAATACACTGTTCAGGTGATGTTACTGGAGCAGACCATGGGTGCAATGTTTTCCTAGCAGATATTCCTGAATGGCAAATTTGATTGAACTTGTTAGGTGTATAATAATGTAAGACATTGCCAGCCATGTAACAAATACAAACAGTAGCCTCCAGGCTCTACATTGGACAAATTTATTAACCAATAAGACTGAAAGTGTTGCAATGCCACAGTATAGATAACAGTAGTTAGAATGGAATGGACAATATCTATATGTGAAAGGAGCTGATCCATAACCAAAGTGATGAGAAAGATTTAAATGTTAACTTCACTGTGCTTGTGCTTGGCTGTCATCACAACATTTTAACATTTAAAAAATGATAAATACATTCTCATAGCTATGATTAGTGAAGTGTTTTAAAACATTTATAGTACCAATCCATACTGTGTTTCTTTAAGCAAATGATCCATATATGCTTTATTAACCTGAAGACATCAGGAACTGGCATTTGAAAGAAAATACGAGCTTTACTGCTTTTCAGCTTTAGACACACAATAGCACTATAATGATAGACATGAAAAATAATCCACTTCTGGTGCAATGCTTTTCAACAACCAGAAAAGCCAGGTGCCCATTAAAGTGTGGACCTCCCTGACACTGTTCTACAGCATACGTGGCATTGTTTTAGTGATGGACCATTGTTCCTGCACACAACATACGTGTCTAATCAGTAACCAGGGCAAGCATAGACTTGCCTTGGGTTGAGGTATGGCCTCGGTCTCAGGTTAGCCTGTGCTTCCTTAAGATTATAAAGGTACACAAATTGGTACACAATATATTTTTTTAAGAAATTAGAATCTATGCTCCAGGGGGTAAATCTGGGTCAAAGTCACAAGCCTTTCCTTTTTATTAACATTGGTCTTGCTCACACAAACAGTGATAGAGAATTAATTTTAGAGATGTATAAGATATCTGATATTGTCCATCTGATTTACATTTAGATTACAAATACTCATTAAGTAACATTCTGAAAAGCTTCATTAAGGCTAATCAACAATGATAAAAAGGGGATTAGAAGGAAGTGCCTGAAGATTCTGCCGTAAAATGTCATTAACTGCCATAATTACCTTGTCCTTATGTTTTATCCATACTGATGGCTCAAGTCCCACCAACACCCAAAATCAGATAAATCAATGGAAATGTTTCTCAGTAGTAAGTGATTTTGTTCAGTTTCTGGTTTTCAGGAATGAGTTATGCCCAATTGTTATGTACAGTAATTTGGAATGATGAGGTCTATATAGGTTGTAGATCTGTTACAGTGTCAAACTGTTATACAGTGTTTATTCAAGACTTATGATAAGTATTTCATTTTTTCTAAAATTGCCAGATGTCTAGAAGTTAGATCTTTTTTCTGCTTGTTTTTGTTTGAAAATGTGTCAAAGATATGTACAGAAACATTGTTACTTCCTAAAGTAGCCCTACTGGCACAAAATAAGTGAATCAATTTAAAGCAAAATCTCTCCGCTTGGTGTGGTTGTCTCTAGTTCAACCTGCCACCCTCTCTGAGTTATGTGCTAGTTCATGATGTGACTGAATTGAATGTGGGAATGTGTTTAAATTTGAAAAAATACTGGTTTGTGGTCATTCTTTCTGGATACATTTTTAGGTAAATGCCAGAATCCATAAGCTGTTTTTCCAGATATCCACTTAACTATAACAGTGCTGTACTGCATTCTGTAACAACATATGTTGCCATAGACCACAGTATGTGATTGACACTAGTGTTGTCAGTAACCTTTGAAATAGGAAGCTCTTTCAATATAGAGATAAGAAGGAAAATTTTTCTTGCTTCACCTATCTGTAAGGACATTTATGAGAACTATGGTTATTTTCCACAGTCATTGTTATGTACACTGAGTGTTTTGTGCCTTGGTTGTATGCTGACCATCCAGTGAGAGCTGGTCTCTGGTTAGACGCCTGACGCTGGCATGATCTCACAAAGGCAGGCTCAGACATGCCCGTGGCACACCCCCAGGACCTGGGCCGAAAGTGCGTCTCTCTTTTAGCAGCTCTTACCCAATCATGACCAAGCACTTTCAATGCCCTGCCAGTAAAATTACAGCTTTGCTGATTTTCATTAGAGTGCCACTCTAAACAGGGCAATCATGTGTTTGTCTGCAAGGGTGTTCTATCAGCATTTAACCAAGTTCAAATATCTGTTTACTGACCTCCTGAGATTTCCACATTCCTGTCAGAAGCCTCATCAATAGCTATCAACAAATGATCACAGACATAATATACATATTAACAGACAAAATGTTTTCCTGACAGGGTGATACTATAATAAAATGCATATCACATAACATTTCACTAACAAGTTGAATGACAGTGAGTTACCACAATGTAGCATGCACAAAGGCATGTTCTAGAGCCTTCTTCTCAAAGGTAATGCATCAAAAAGTAACAAGTGTCCTGTTCTTTTGAAAACCCAACACAAGTCTGGATTGTCACATAAAATGGGCACGCTACTGCTGCTGCACCACTGTATGGTAAAGCAGGCATGCATTGTCCACGCTTTAAAACGAGGCTTTTCCAGCCTGCCTAGACTCTTAACAACAGCTTTACAATGCAGGCGGAGCTGTGCCAGTAAATGAGGCTACCGGTGGACCAAACTCAGTCTTGGGAGGTAACTCAGCAGGCCTTCTTTGTCATGCTAAGAGAAGCTAAAGGAGGTCTGAGGAGCCAGGATACACATAAAAAGATCTAGGGATAGTGGACAGGCTGGGAGGCCCATAAGTACAAGGCCAGAGACAGACAGCACCTCCTGTGTCATCACGTTATAGTGTTCTTTATCTGAAGCTGAGCAAAAATTTGAAGAATCTGTAATGACCATTTTTGGACCATAAGAAAATAATTTTTCATTGCATTGTGAAACACTGGCCAACAACACTGTGTGTGTGTGTGTGTGTGTGTCTTGTGATGGACTGGCATCCCACCCAGGGCATATTCCCTGTGTACAGCGATCTTGGTATTGGCTTCAGATACACCACAACCCTGGCCAAAGCAGTAAGTGAAAAAAGAATGACTGAACTGTAAAATCCTAAATGTCAAAGCACTAATATTCACATGTTTAATTCATTAGTCTAATTTTAGGAGCCCAACCACCACAGGTACTGGAACCCTGTGGTTTTTGTTATAAGATTTTCTTGTGCTAGTAAAAAATAGTTCCTTTTGGTTCATTGACCCACTTTAAAAGTTTGTCTGAAGTTTTGTTTATTAATCTACGTATTTGGCTTTATTATTTATTTGCTAATTTACTAATCACTATTTATTTAGATAAAGCCACTTTTTTTAAAACATTATTTATTCAAACAAAAAGACTTACATATAAAGTACACAAGCAGTTTGAAGTAAATTTTATTGGGAGCATGTTGACAACAATTTAACTTCTGCCTATTGCAAGAATAAATGAATTATCCTAACCAAACATAGCATCGATCTGTCTGGCTTTGTGTCTCTGATCTCCATTTTGGTCAGTCAGTTGGAATAAAGAGTGCAGCCTGGCCACTTGCACCACAGACCTGTCACAATTCCCAATGGGACACGATTCCACAAACAACAGACAGTGTTAAAATTCCCCAGACATCTACTCCACTGTATACAGCATGCCAAATGGACAAAGACAATGATGTGAGTACACGCAGAAAGAGACAAGGCATTCACTGCAGAAACATAGGAGTTTGCTCATCCATCAACTTCAACAAATGAAATAAGTAATTCGCCTAATTCATTTCCAAATACAGGTTAAACTTCAATGAAAGCTTACCACGGAGGTTTTTTTTGACAACATTTTAGTCCTTTCACAAACTATTGTACATTGTGTCATCCATCACACATCACATTGACCTGTAGCTAAACCACTATGTGATATATTTGGCATGTGAACTATACATTGTATCATTTGTTCCTTGCAAAAGCCCAGTCCTATTGAGTGTCTGCATAATTGGCATTACAAGGAGAAAGTGCAGCTCTGGACTGAGCGTAATCTGGCATAGGATCAGCGCAGCTCATTAAGAAGAAGAGAACTTTCTCCTTAGCCTGGCTCAAATAGATAGTGTGTGAATTCAAATAGAAGTTGTAAAAGGCTAGGGATGATGAGAAAGTTAAATAGGATTTTTTTTGACAGAGCAGAAAAGAACCTCTCAGCCAATGGCTGCTCTGGACATCTTGTGTTTATATCAGATATTCAAATACATCCAAATGTCACAAACATTTTAAGATCAGGTACTATTTGGGTGGTGGATCATTCTCAGCACTGCAGTGACACTGATGTGGTGGTGGTGTGTTACTGTGT
>JAOVVG010000054.1:15164910-15177254 GCA_028566375.1 Leptodoras nelsoni | reverse complement strand
TTTAAAAATAGCATTTTGTGTTTACCTGTGTTGTCTTTGACTACTATTTAAATTGGTTTGATGTTCCGAAACATTTAAGTGTGACAAACATCAGGACAAAAAATCAGGAAACCAGGGAGGGGGCAAACACTTTTTAACACCATTTTATATATATATATATATATATATATATATATATGTGTGTGTGTGTGTGTGTGTATTTTTTGTGACAAACAAAGCACTGTGTATTGTGTTTTATAAAGGAAAGCAGCAAACCAGGAGCAAAATAGCTCCTCTATCCATGACATCTATAGTATCAGTCTCCTAACCCATTTCCTTCACCCCCATCCCTTATTTTGTCATTAAGCACCTGTCCAGGAACACTCTCCAGAGAGACAGTGCTGCATCTCAGGGCCAACATAAAATAGGCCATGGTAAGGTCTGTGCCAGAGCCCTGGAGATATAGCAGCTCATACCTTTACCACACCACTGGCTTCCACAGGGATAATTAAGAAACTGTTTAGGTGAATTAAAAAAAATATATAATTAAATACTGAAACCGCCTTACCCTCTATCCACAAACATGCATGACAAAGAAGATTTTTTTATACTCAAATATATGTAAATAAATGTTCCTTTTTATGTGCCAGTTGCCAACTTAAAGCAGAGAGACTCTGGATTCTGACTGTGTCATCTCACCATAACTCATAACTCAGATTAAGGCACAGCCTTACATTATATATCCTTGAGTACACTTGTGATGTGCTCTATGTTGTCAAACACTATCGATTTAATTATAAACAGTAAAATGTTTAACACATGGCTACACACAAAGACATTTTTTTCATATAGCACTTCCCAACTCTGAGCTGTTGTTCTCAGTAGAGAGCTATTACTCGCCTCAGGCCTCATGTGTCCAATTAGAAGGCTTCAGCTCATCAGAGGTTTGCCCTACTGCTCTGCCATGCAACTGTACTGACTGTACCTGCATGTGGATCTCTCTCTCTCTCTCTGTCTGTATGAGACATCCTTGCATGCTTTGCACCCTACAAGTCCACAGATGCCTTTGAACATTTTTGAACAAATGTGCTTGATAATGTCAGGGATGAATCTGTAGTTTATGGACAGGAAGCAGGAAGCAGGAAGAAGACTCATCAAGGGAAATATTGAAATGTTCCACACAGTAAAGCCTCCAGAGAGACCTGCTTGTTCTTAGAGTCCACTGCAGCTTGTACTCCTGATCCTTTATTTGTTAGACATTAAACTTGCTCATCTTGATGATGGAAGTACTGCGCATGTGTGCGCGACTGATTCCCAACCTGCCAGGAACAGGTGTGATCCCTGTGGGCCCAATCAGTTTTAATGAAGCCCTGGTGGTGGTGTTTGCTCCCCCCCTCTCTCAGGTATCAGCAGGTATACCTCCACCTCCACCTCCACCTCCAATCTACAGTCTTTCTGATTCAGCCTTCACACTAACTCTAATCCCAGTTTTGTAGTCTAATATGACTATCAGCTTACTTTGGGAATGTATCAGTGAGCAAATGGAAATGTTTCTGCTCATTATCTGCATATATTTGTATAATCTCAATAAATCTAATCGTATTATTGAGGCTTATTAAATTTGGTATTTCCATACAGATTATTTCAGTTTAATGTGCTGTTTTATAGAATTACAGCCTCCTTAACCGAAATGACTTTTCTCCCAAACTGAAGCTTTCCCGATCCCCTGCCGACTCCGAGCCATGGGGCTTGACCAGGCTCGTGAAAATGGAGGCTCTCCAGAGAGCGCCTCATGTACTACTGATGAAAGGGATGACATCTTTCCATTCAACAAGCAAAACAACAAATCCTTCTCCCTGGAGTGAAATCGGAATGAGGAAGCCACAGACCTCCTGGAAGAACATGTCAAGCAAAGTGTCCAAACAAGTGTCCTGCTGCAGAGACACACAAGGCCACCAATGCCAGGTTATTATTATTCCTTCATTACACACTGCCTTCTAATCATTGCATGAGTATGTCATAGATAGAAATTTGACTAGTTTTGTGGAAAGAAAAAAAAACCCACACTATTGTATAAGGTGTGTGTCTAGGCTCATAAAGGCTTTGTCACTACCTTGTCCATGGACGTAATACTCAGGTGAGTGATGAATAATGAAGGACAGAAGGGAGCTACTCGAATGGAGGCCATGTCTCACGTTTCCCCTGAGCAGAGTCATGTTTATGCAACCGTGTGCTAATTCTGCTGCCAGTTAGGGTGAGCGCTAAAGCTAATGAGCTTTCCCTCTGCCTGTGTAGGCGGTGGACAGACTGGGAGGCAGGTGACAGAGTCTGAGGAGGATCTGATTCAAGAGAGCCAAGCTAACACGCCACTGCCTTTAACGAGAAGAGCTGGAGCGCTGGCTTACAGAGAGGGTGTTGAATTGCCCTTCACAAGCACTAAATGCGAGGCAGCACACAAAGCCAAAGCATGGCTAATCAAATAAGAGCCAAGAGAAAAGCAAAAGAGTGGAGGGGGAACGAGTTAAAGGGCTGTGGATGTGCACACAACGGCATAAAGGTGTTCACACACAAATGTGCAGTCTACAAAAATGCAGATTTTACTGCTCACCTGAAATGTCAGTCAGAAAGGATTTGTTCATTTTGTTCTTGGAGGCTATAATAAAAGAACAAAAGAAGATAATGACTGCCTATTAGCAAACTGTCATCCAGTTAGTACGTTCTTCCCATAGAGACAACGAGTAACAAAATAAAGTAAATAAATACAAAAATAAAAACATAAAAAATAGATCATATATCACACACAAAAGTAAAAAGGAAATAAAAGGAAATACAGCATTAAATACAGCATAAAAACTGCTAAACTAAGTCATCTCAAGTAGAATAAACCAGCACTGTAATGACAAATACATTTACATTTACATTTATGGCATTTAGCAGAAAAATACTTAGCAAATTATTTAAATGTGTACAATAATAAGTTCTTTTGTCTATTAATTGGAGGCAGAGTGTTTTCTTTCTAATTTCTTTTTTTTTTTCCAGCCATCAAAACCATTTTGAACCACCACAGATTGTTAGTGGGTTATGGTTCCCACCATAGTAATGAATAAATAGCTTCTTAAATGTTGGACGTATATTTCTGTAGATGAAATGTAAAACTTAGACAAACGTGACAAGTTTCTGTGAATTTTCCTCCCTTTTAAAATAGCATTTGTCCTTCAATCGTTCATAATACAGCAGATAATAGGAGGTTTCTGTGGCATGAAAGCAATTGTTACAAGCACTTTGGATGGTAAAAGAAACAGAAAGGAGTTGAAATAGTTTTTTTTTCTCCTCATCTGGCATGGGGTGCAGTCTGTGGCCAAGCTCCAGGATGGTGCCTCTTGTCCTGCACACCCCAACATGCTGGCCTCTGGTCTTTCTCTCTCTCTGTTTCTCTCTCTCTTTCTCTCTCTCTCTCTCTCTCTTTTTTTCTGTCTCCCTCTCACACTCCCCCCCTTCAGCCCCAGAGACCTGAGAGACCCTGGAGGAATGCTTTTGAGCAGCCAGCTTGCCAGCCAGCACCCTAGTCTGCAGCCCACTTTATAGCACGCAGAAGAGATGAAAGAGGCGGGAAGGAGTGACATTTAGAAGAACTCGACTCATTCTAAATTCCAAACACAGTTCAATCTTTTTCTACAAAATATGCGGTGTTGAATGGACGCTACAGACACAAATGAACACAAAGTTAATTCGCCACCATAGGTGGTCAATCACCTTACTGTAGAAGTGAGAAGAACCATATCACAATTCTCTAATGCTGAAATTCTCTTACCCTTAAGATTAGAGTTCCTCATCTATTCAACATGTAAGCTGTTTTATAGCCGGCCCACCTACATCGTCAAAGTAAAAAGAACATTGCATACAAGTATACTTTCATCATCATCAAAATGATAAGAATAAGAATAAGAATAATGTTCAAGTTCCAGTTGATTGTAATAATCAGTGAAGAGTGCTAAACAATCTAAAAAAAAACAAAAACCTACTGCCCACATTCAGCACATTTTAAATGCTCATTTAGCAGAGGAGAGATGGGTGAGCAGAGGCTATCGGCTGTCTGTGCGTGAGAAAGCATTTCAAAAGGTTCCTAACTGCATGTCTATTCGCTCAGACACTGCTACAAGGACTTTGTCACAGAGGCGTAAACAGCTGCCCAAATTTACGAGCCTGTATATGTATTTGTATTTGGACAGTTTCAGCACAATAGATATAATTAGCATATTAAAAACACATAAAACACAGGATCTGCATTTGAAATGTTGTGCCAACAAAGGATGGTTTTGTGAAAGGCAAAGTCCTGTGTGAGCGCAACCTTTTTACTGCAGTACAGCCAAAAATGACAAGCTTTCTGTCGTGATTAAAGTCCTGAATTAGTTTTAAATCAGTGGTTGGATCAAAAATAAAAAAAATTCACTCTGTTGGGTTGGTTGTTCAAAAAGGTTTTGGAAAAGATGGATAACAAACGTGAACAAATTTGAAACACAAATCAGTTCCACTTTAAAGAGAATTCTTTTCTTGGCTTTTAAATGAAGAATAATTAAAGATAATAAAAGTATTTGTTTTTATTTGTATAATTGATCAACATTTTTAAAAACAAACTATACAATTATTTTATAAAATTACACACTATTTAAAATTATATTCCAGATGTAAATTATATATACATTTATTTTAATATAATATTTTATATATAAATTAAATATTAAATATGCATTTTATATTTTTTTACATTTATTATTATAAAATTATATATATATATATATATATATAAATTTAACACTAATTAATAGACTGATAGACAAATTTCACTTGATTATCAATGATACATAAAATCAAGCAAAACTGGTAGAAAATATTTTATGCTTTTATATCTTCCACTGAACTGGCATCAATGACTATTTTTTAAACTGGAAATCTGAGCGGAATAAGACTGATTATATTTAGGATCGATTGTTTAAGATACAATAAATTTAAATTTATTGATGATCATTTATGGCATGAATGATATTTCGGCTTATAAGACAAGGCCAGTTCTATTGGTCTAAGTGCAGTGATCTAATTCAATAAGTATGAAAAAATGATTCCGGAGACATAAATGTTTTATCTCTTGTGCACTAAATGTCATCATCCCACCACAGCTCTCTAAAGAAGTGTTCTAAATTACCTTTGCCCTTTAACCTAGCCCTGTGGGTGTCCCCCAATCCAGACCAGAATAAAAGGGTTTGTGTGGTTTAGTCAAGCTCCAAATGAGATAAGGACAATATCTCAAAATGAAAACCTTTCTCTGAAGTCTGACACAAACCTCATGCGATCTACTTTTCACTCATATGAAGACTGAGTTAATGAAATGCGTAAAAAAAACCCAACAACACAGAAATATATCTTTTCATTGTATGAATAGAAAAGAAAAAAATGTGTCTGTGAATGCCCAAATGTAGACATATACACCATTTTTGCATCATTTTTGTCATGTAAGATGGTGAGAAGAAAATATCTTCTTTGAAATTATTTTAATCTCACCCAGTTCCTTATCTTGACCAAAAATAAATGCTGTTTTGCACATCTTACCCAGGATTTCAATGAAACATAATTTTTACTTTCTTACTCATAAAGCTGAGTGCAGTGGTTATAGTAAGCTGTACAGCAAATCCACCCTGTCTCTCTGTGTGAAATCTGGCTGGCATGCCTACATAACACCTGTAATCAGAGGCTGCCAGCCGCGCCCAGGGGGAAATAAAGCAGCGCTGGGCAGCCCTGCCATGACAGCAGCCCTTGTTCCTGCTGACAGGTCCGCTTGCTGGGCCTGAGTAGAGACTGTGGTCCGTGTAAATACAGCGCTGAGGCTGTGCCACTAGGGAGATAATGTTATCTGTACAGCCAAGGGGCTCTTCCAGCCCACCTCCACATAAAAATGTCTCCCCAGGGACATGCTCATCACCTCCTCCGTTCCCTAGCTTCTCCACACACACCATCAGGAAGGCTCTAACTCATTTGTGCTACTTCACCTCTGCCAAGACAGCCAGAGGGCTGCACATCAGGTTAGTATGCTTAATCCGTAGCCTGCCACACGGTGAGCCAGCAAACACGAATATGAATACTGAGGAAATGCTTCACATGTTGACCGTCGCTTTGTTTAGCTTAACCATAGGGAGCTGGAATTAGCATCCCTGCTTCTCCCTGAAGTTCGAGGAATGTGAATTATCCCATGGATCTGGAGGGGGTCCCTACAAAGTGACCTCCAGTAGAAGGAGGTAGTGCCAACCTGATTGTATAATCCTTTTTTTTATCCTTTTTTCATTAAAAAGAGATTTTAAAATGTGAAAGTATTACTTTTTGCCCTAAATGCACCGGAATTCCACTGGTAATGTTTTCCAGTGTGGGTTTTGAAAGCTAAAACAAAGGCAGATACAAAAATAAGTAAATAGAATAAACTTCTTCATACACCGATCAAGCATAACATTATGACCACCTCCTTTTGAGCTGAGAATGATCCACCACCCAAATAGTACTTGATCTGTGCTGGTGCTGTAGGGGTCCTGACCATTAGAGAACAGAGTAAAGGGGACTAACAAAGTGTGTAGAGAAACAGATGGACTACAGTCTGTAATTGTAGAACTACAAAGTGCAGCTATACGGTAAGTGGAACTGAGAAAATGCACAATTAATGTAGAGAAAAGGAGGTGGACATAATGTTATGCCTGATCGCTGTATATTCCTCCTGGTGTTGTATTAAGTTCAGTACAACACTATGAAATCCAAAACAAGAGCCCAATTCAAACACTTATAACCAGGTTCTGTATTGTTCTTGGACTTTGAAATTGTTCATGAAGGTGATTTGTGAAAAGGTTATCAGTGTTTGAGCTTGCCCAATCGTATTCTTACTTTATGTATCCATAAAGGGTGAAGTTCAGCACAGCAGAGGTCTGCGGGGGAAACACAAACTGCATTACAGTTATTTATTCAGTGCAACTGAAAGTCATTTAAAGAAGGTGGGCCAGTCCAGACATGTCCGAAACATATTTGCACTCTCCATGTTGATAAGTAAACTGTCAGTAAAACACAAGAACAGCTACAGAGCGGGGAAACCGGTATAGAATGATGACCTGTGTGTGGCATCATGTTCACCTGGAGCGACTGACTCAGGCTCTGTGATCTATATCCAAACAATTAAAGTGTAATGAGTTGGTTTTGTGAACAATGGAAATTCCAAATTATAATATCATGGCGTTTAAAAACTCATATTCATATTGATGAGGGTGCGGACCCGAGAGAGTGGTAATACAACCATAAAAGCATATAATGAAGACACCAGTATCACCCACACATTAAGCTGATACTTTATTTATTTAAATGTCCCTTAAAAGATGCTTGGTTGGAAGAAACATGAGGAGGCCTCTGGTAATTGAACCTACAACCTTCTAGTAAAATAGAAAATGGTGGATTTCCTGACTTTACAACAAGGTGTTTGGGCTGATTTTTCCTTTGCTTAACTGTTGAGACTCTTATATAATAATATTGTATTGTTGAAGGCTTACAGTAATCTCAGAGACTTACCTTTTAACCAAGCGTGCTCAGGTTTGAGGTACAGAAATATTTATACTGAGCACCAGGGTTGAAAAAGCATTGGACTGTCTTGACATATAATTACACCACAACTTGCAGAGATGGTTGATCCTTTTATTCAAGTACAGGATATAATTAGATTCAAGTTGCATGTTAGGTAACTTGATACAAATACAAATCTAAAACAGTCCTTGCCTTAACATGATATTGCTCCTAACAATTAATAAAAAAAATCAGGACAATGACATTTAAAACAGCTTATGTAAAAAAAAAAAGAAAGGAATTATAAAACTGCATTTTCCTCACATTGTATCAAATAAATTACAAGGTTGATATATAGGAATGTAACTTAAACAGTGCCTCAAAGTGCTTGTGCTGTATTTCTGAAAATCTCTGAAAATATTTCTGCAAAGCACTTTGGCTTGTTGCATCCCCTTCCCATCCAATATGAGATTTTTTTTTAAAGATGTAAAAATATCACATATTCGTATTATGACCTTATCTAAAATATCAAATGAACTAAAATTAATATAGATGTAACTTGATTTATCTACACAAAAAATTTCCACTACTTTGATATGTTCCATAGTAGTCATTAGCATGTTACTGAATCCAACCATGATTTTAAAGTCTTCAAAAAAAAAAAGAAGAAGGATAATTATCAATGTTTTAGCATAGATTCTCAGGGTAAAAACCAAAGCAAGTAAAAAGAATAATTACATAGTATTTCTTGAACAATTCATTATGCTAATGTAGCAAAACAAAGGTCAGCAGGTCAGCAGACCAGCAGTGACAGTGCGTGTGTTCAGAGAAACACCTCTCCCCTCTCCCACATGGGCATGTCAGAGAAAAATCCTTCACACAGACCATAGCCCTGATCGAGAGACAGAGGAATGGCCTGTGCCTCCTCTTTAACCTCCCAGGATTGCTGCGGCTGAGGCAGGTCTGAAAACAGTGCCAGCCCCTCGTAATATTGCTGATGGCTTTGTATCTGCTGTTGCTGCGGCTGCTGCTGGCGCTGAAAGTCTTCCATGCTACATCCCATCATGTTGCTCATTTCCAAATAAGCGCAAGCCTGCTCATCCTCGTTACTGTACCATTTGGACACAGTGGACTGGTTCTGAGAGGACACCTCCATCTCACAGCCGAGGGAACTCAGAGCAGTATTGATATCCAGGTCCTCAAATGTGCTGCCATTTCCACAGAGGACATCATCAAACACTGAGGCCAGGTCGAAATCTCCCCGGAGCACATCTGATGTTTTGATCTCGCTCGTTAAAAGGGGGGACTGGGACATTCTCCCCATCTTGCCCCCTCGTTTGGGACAGGCCTGTTTGCGCTTGCTCCCTGCTACAGGTTCTTGGTAGCGTTCCATGCTCATTTGTGGGTTGCGCTGAGGGCTGTAAGGCGAACAAGAGGACAGGATTCTGTTCTGTCTGTGGGTGCTGAAATTTGTGGCAGGCATTCGCCTTCTTTTGAAGACGCCATTCACAAACATGTCTGCATATTGGGGATCGATTTGCCAGAAACCTCCCTTTCCTGGCTCATCCTTCTGCCTGGGGACCTTCATAAAGCACTTGTTCAGAGACAGGTTGTGGCGAATTGAATTCTGGAAGAGATTGGGATGATTGAGATGATTATTAATTGAGGAGACATGAACCATTCATTTATGACTCATGTCTTAAAAACTATTTAAACCCAAATGGATCCTCAAACATTCAGACATCATGTGCACTACTAGACCATCCTGTATTTTCTTTGTACTTACAATGTGCATTACATAAAAAAAAACATGTTTATTTACAATGGTGCCATGCTTTCTGAATAATGACCCAAGTAAGGTCTCATTGTACAGCAGGTCAAGGTGTCCTGTTTCCCTGGCCCACTGTGCGCAGTGGGTGGTGCTGGTGGAGATGAATACTGGGGGAGGGGAGTGTTGTGTGTACAGGAGAGCAAATGCTCCTAATGAGGCTCTCTTGTAATGCAGCACTGCATGTTTCTTATGATCAGCTGTGCCACACTGCCAGCATCTTGCCCCTTAGGGATCCATCATTACAGAGAGAGGTCCCAGGATACACTATGGCTCTCGGGCTTAGTGGGTTCAGTTTCCAGCTACAGCCCCCCAGCTATGGCTTTAGTTTACCTGAGAATCTTACTACATATCATACTGAACCCTGCACAGTCTAAAAGGATGGATTTGGACTGGTGGCCTGAGTATGTTCATGTTTATTTAGGTATTTCATGTTTTATTATAGGTAAGGATTTAAAAATGGTGTGGTATTTGTTTCTTTGTGTACTATACAAGAATTGAAAATAAACAATAGCCAATATTTACAATTTTAAGTTTTATAGATTTTTTCTATATATAGATTATTACCAAAAGATTAAAGCACACATAACCATCCTATATAATGCACACAGCCCTGACCAGGGATAAATTAGAACAGAAACCAGTTACAGTTTGTGTTTACACTATCTCTATATAGATCCCTTTATACCACGTTAGGAATGTAAGATAAATAATATTACTATTATCACCACACTTAAAATGAAATGAAATGAAATTAAATGGCAAGAGCTTTTTATTTATTTATTTATTTATTTAATCTCTATAAAGACTCGTATACTATTTATTCCTTTAAAGGAAGGATAAGTACAGGCGTTTATCTTTCATGCCCTTGAACGATAAATCACTTGTTTCTAAAAAGCCTGTGAACTTTTGAGAAGAAGCAGGATGTGCAGTGGACGGTGTTTACCTGCCAGCTGGGCTCAGCGTGTCTGTAGTAGCAGAAGTTCTCAGTGATCCAGCTGTAAATGGCGGACAGGGTGATTTTGGTCTTCTTGCTGGCTTGCATGGCCATGCAGATGAGCGTGGCGTAGGAGTATGGCGGTTTCACATGCGGGCTGGTTTTATAGTCGACCTCCTCGTGCGGCTGAGCTCCGCTGTGCCCGTACACCGGCGTGTAGGCGCTCGCTCCGGCCAACTTGCTGCAGGAAGCGGCGGGGTTTCCGGGAGTGTGTGCAGTGCCCGAGGCGGCCGTGTCACCGGCAGGAGGGCTGGAGGGAGACTCGGTGCCACCCGGCGGGTGCAGGAGCTGCTGCGGTCGCCAGCCGAACCCGGGCGCTCTGTCCGGAGCCGCGCTCACGATGGAGAAGTTCTGCAGCCAGTGCAGACTCGTCAGACTGTCATCAAAGCTCAAAGCGCCGCCCGCGTCCTCCTGATCCTCCGGATGCAGCAGCATCCATTTCTCCTTGAACTTCTTGGCGATCTCTGGACTCGTTAACACGGGCATCGTGATCGGGCACGACCGCCTTTTCTTTAAACACGTCTCGGATTTCGGTTCTAGAAAAAAACCATGCACATTACACCTGAGCATGCTAAAACGTTCATTTACATTTTAATTAACGGGCGCTATTCATTTATTTGATTGCATATGTATAATAATGACATATTTATACATGTAGTATTCCAAAAAGCAAGTAAAAAGCAGCCAGTCGTTAAGCTTAGGCTACTTACCTCTGCGATGGGGGAAACGTGAACCTGTTGCGAAGCCTCGTCCCTGCACGGGTGAGCGCTACTCCGTTAGATGGAGGCGGAGGAAGCGCAACAAGTGCGTTCACTCTGGAGGAAAAGAGCAGCAATGCCGGAGTCGTGATGCTTGAAATTCATTCACTCCATTCTCCTTCGAACGAAATTAGATCCACCTCAAGACTAGCAAGTCCAAAGTGTCATGATCCACAATGCAGGAAACTGAGTCAGACTTTAAAACGGTCGCGTGCGCTCTTAACGGACCTTTAAAAGCGCTCGCGCTCTGATTGGCTCACCGAGCTGCGAGTGTCGCGTATCTCAGTGTGGAGAAAATACACCGAGGGGAGTGTCTTTACCAGAACACGAGCACAAAAACACAAAAGAGCCCGGGATACTTGCGTCGGAATACATTAGTTTGACAATCAATAGGTTTAATCTTTTCAGAATTAGAGGATTAATTAAGCTCGTGAAGGAACAGACGAAGCCGAGTGATGGCTCATGCAACACGTGCAGCAGCGCGCGCGGCTGATCCTTTAACATCACACTGACGCAGTTCAGTTCATTGCTGAAGCTGTAGTAAGACATATGGAGAGAGATGTGCATTTGGAGATAAATAAGCACCGTCAGTGTTAACACTACACGCGCTGTTAATTCTGCACTGCGGATGTGTGCTGTTTGTTTAGGTGCTACAGGCAGTTGTGTGTTTGACTGCGCATTTGCGTGCAGTTGACCTGCTGGTGTTGAGGCTTCGCGTGAGTGACTTCTCACATTGCGCTTGTTAAGATGAAGCCGTTGCTGAAGTCACGCGCCAAGCCTGGAGGAAAGGCGCTAAACGGGAGCGCGCGCAGGCAGCCCGCCACACTGCCCGCCAGAGGCAGCCTCTTCTCATCACATTACACCCTCCACCCTCCGCTACCGCCAACCATTACACTCCCTCTGGCTTCTAATCATACCCGATCATCTCAGAACCGAGAATGTCCACAAAACCTTTAGCATTTAGAATTGTTTAACGGACAAATGCGTTATTTCGTGCGCGTGGATTACTTTAGTCAGGGTGGAGTCACAGCACCACCTGGTGGCAGTATACAGTTACTGCGCTTAACCTATCTATCTATCTATCCATCCAAATATCTATCCATCTAAATATCTATCTATCCATCTAAATATCTATCTATCTACCTACCATCTATATATCTGTATCTAAATATCTATCTATCTATCCATCCATCTATCTATC
>JAOVVG010000054.1:15138850-15152735 GCA_028566375.1 Leptodoras nelsoni | reverse complement strand
GTGTGAATGCGAGTGTGAATGTGTGTGTGTATGAGCCCTATGATGGATTAGCGCCCTGTCTAGGGTTGGTTCCTGCCTATGCGCTCAGTGTTGCCGGCTGGGCACCGGCTCCCCCGTAACTGGGAATAAGCGGTACAGATAATGAATGACTGACTGAACTTCTCACTTGGCTGCTACTCACACTGTTACTCTGCAGAAGTTCATTTTGTAGTTCATTTAAAGCCCAATAAATATAAATTTTCAAACAATGCCATTTATTTTCATGTATATACTTCAGTAATAAAAATAATCAGTTCTAAAAGTTCCAAGTTGTTAATAAAGTAACAAACACACTCCGTTTGTGTACTGTAATTAACATTTGAAGCCCTGATAATGAATCTGTACTGAAAAAAAAAAAGTTGGAGAACCCCAAACAGTATGTGACAAATCTGATGAGTAAAATCAGATAATCCGTGATCATATGCCATGAGCAGAAGTAAGGTGTTAGTCAGAGTAGTCGGAGTATTTAGCTACAGTTTGCATGTCATTTGCATGTCCCTGAATGTAATGTACTGTACAGACTTACCGGATTTGGGAGGATATCTGTAAGCGGAATTGGCTTGAATATCGATATCTTCAACTCCAGCAATTCTTCGACTGAGTATTGACCCCATGTTTACACAGTAATGTCCAGCTGGAAAGCTTGGGACTATAAGGAAGCAGGAAGGAGGCTGTTTTTTTTTTGGCAGGCTGCTTCTCGCTTGTTAGGCTGTTTCTTTCCACCGTTAGAGGTGCATTCCTGTCTCTCCTGGTAAAAATGTAACCTTCATCGCTGATCACAGAACAGCACCATCCTGCACAGGGTAAAAAATACAATGTGCTGGACACCCACTCACGGCCACAAAGCGCAGACAAACAAACGATAAATACAAATTTTAAAATTATATATATATATATATATATATAAACACACGCATACATATATATTCCCAATATAAACAACACGCCAACAGTGCTCCAGACTCGACACTGGAAACAACACGAGCGATCCCGCGAGACGTGCGTCCATGACGCTGAGCATTATGGGATATGTAGTGAATATCGGTCATACCCAGAGCAGTACATCATCAATTCAATTCAAACAAGCTTTAAATGCATCGGAGTAAATGCAAATATAACAGCAATTGCTGTTAAAAAATACATTATACATTATGTGGATTAGTTTCCTGTGACAATACGGTTAATTTATTAATGAATAAACATTTTTTAACCGTTTGTAGTTAAATTTTATGGTATGAAACGTCTCCTGACAGTCCTGTAATTATTTATATTATAACATAGCCTAGATAAACAATCACTCTTTAAACAGCCCATACTTCTTCTCATTCTTGATGGTAATAGCATAAAAATCCCAGAATTGTCCTTTCCTGAAGACTCTTTCCCATAATAAATAGACACAGAGGACACTCCTTTCTGAAATGTTAAATAAATATAGGCGAGGAGACATCTCTTACAGAAAACCTCACCATATTAATGAGTGAACTGTTTTCCTTATTAAACAACAACACAATTTTAATCTGTTTATTATCAGACTTAGAAGATGTGGAGTGATGTGAGCCTCCTGTACAAGTCCCTGTGAGTGAGCAGATACTACAGATTACACCGGCTATATGAACGAGAGCATTTATAAACTTATTACAGAAATAACTGTAATTAAGTCAGATCTAAATAAAATGATCGTCTGCTGACCAATCCTTTTTTAAACTAAACAACATTTTGGGATCAGTTGTTGCTTCCCGATAACGGAGCCTGTGAATTTAAATACATGTTTGACCCGTAGAAGTAAATAATATAAACTGCGCAAACGTGGTGGAGGACAGTCACCTCGAAAGCACTTTCCATGTTGCCTTTGCACTTTTATGTCCCTCCACGCAATCCAATTGGTCTTGGAAGATTTGTTTACCATATTTGGCAAAGCAGTGGCAGAACTCGGATGGGAATTGGACGGGAGCAGCCGTCATTCACAAAATTCAGCCTTACAGGATTTTACAAACAAAGCGCGTCCTGATGGGAAATGAAGTCCCCAAGACAACAATGTGCACTCGAAACTTTGCCGTGTACGCCCATTACAAATGTAGAATGCCTACCGTGAATAATTATATTATACTTTCTGAGTAATGTGTTAAATTACACGTTTGTGTTTACTGCATTAATTTAGAGTTACTCCGAATAGACGACGGGGAAACGGGATATCGGGACGGCGTTAGCCTACAATTCCCATCTTTGCAGCTGTTCTCCTATTGGCTGCGTGGCGCTGTCAGTCAGAGGCAGGCTCTTACCCCAGCGCTCCTACAGTAAATATTTGTGTTTGCTCAGCCGGCTGTAATGGTGGACGACTGAGAAAGGAAAGGGGAGAAACATAATCGGAAAAATTGAATCCCAGACCAAACGCTACCGTCCGCGGCTCGGAAATACACTCCGGCGAACATGGATGAACTAAAACATCAAGTGATGATAAACCAGTTCGTCCTGACAGCTGGATGCGCCGCAGATCAGGCCAAACAGCTTCTGCAAGCGGCACACTGGCAGTTCGAGGTAAGAGGGTAACTACGCTAACGACATTGTTTATTATGTGTGTGCTTATGTGGCAACGGCGTCGGTCAGGGCTCGCGCTTCACGCCGCCGCGGTGCGTTAACACAACAGAGCCGTGCACGCTCTTCCAGCCTCCCGTGTGTGTAAACACGACCTGCGAATTAAAGCGATGCTTTGGAAATACACATTTGGTTCTTTGTTTTCATTTCCGCTAGGTTTTACATGACGGCATATGCATATAAGAAAACAAAAGGGTGCTAGTCTAGTGTAGTGGCCACTGTTCTTTATCTTTTAGTCCAGATTAAAGGCAGTAATCTCCTCGTGGCTCTGCTCCTGCTCTCAGTGCCGTTATGCAATGGAGATGAGATGAGATGAGATGACCGTCGCTCTGGACTCATCACTGATCACATGCATGCCAACAAACAGCCATTTACAACCGTGCCTTCATAATCTGGGATTAGCATCATCATTATTATATTGTTGTTCTTATGCAGTCCTAAATTAAATCCTAAATTAAGTCCATCCTATTGTACTGTCTGAAACTAAAAAACACAGCGATCGAATTATTATTATTATCATTATTATTATTAATAATAATATTATTATCACGACCTACAATCGTGTTTGTGTGTCCTCTCGTTACAGACAGCCCTCAGTGCCTTTTTTCAAGAGACTAATATCCCATACGGTCACCATCATCAAATGGTAAGTAGTGAAAGCGGCTCGGTCACATTATTATATTATTTAGTAGATTCCTTCTGTTGAAAATGTTCAGAAAACAACGTATTATGATAGGAAGGTGTCCATGTGTTGGGTCTACAGAGGGGGAAGAGGCATAGTGAGCTAACAATAACAATGTAGGCTGTGTCTGTGTGTGTGTGTGTGTGTGTGTGTGTGTGTCGGCCATGTTGCGGAGACACGGAGCTTCCAGAAATAAACACTCGGCCACGCTCGGCTTTGCGCTGACGGAGGAGCTGAACACATCCGCCTTTATGTCTTTATACAATAACAGCGGCTGAAATAAACCCCGGAGTTACTGCAGCTCGTGTTGTGTGATGATGTTAATGCCCAGCCCGTGTACCGTGGCCGTGTAACACCGCTTTCGGTTTACCTTTAAGGATTATGAAGAATCGCACACTGTGTACTGTTTACATTTAGTGTAGAGGCTCGTATTTCCGGTCATACATTCGTTTCCCGCATATCTCTCTCTCTCTCTCTCTCTCTCTCTCTCTCTCTCTCTCTCTCTGACACACTCAGACACCATATCTATTGTTTACAGTCACTGTATCAGTCATCCGTGTTCACACACACACACACACACACACACACACACGGGCCTGTTCTACATGCCGGTGCATTTCGTAAGTGGCCGTTGCATCAAACTGCTTCCGGTATTGCCCTGAACAGGAACCAGCCATTCTCCCTCTTTACTTAACTGTTCAATGGTTTTAATCTCAAACCTCAAATGTATAATATCTATGTCCAAATAGTTTCAAAAATATAAAGCAAATCATGGGATTATGTTTTTCTGTGGTGCAGTTTTCAGATATGCTGTGTACACAGTAAGGAAAGGTCATGCTCTTCTTTGTTGGTTATTTCTGTTGTATTTTTAGTGCAAACCCAAAGAAGCAAAATTCGTTTACTTTTCATGCCAATTGTCTTTTTGTTCATATTTTGAATGAAGCGTATGATGAGTCTAAATCAGACTTTTGACCACCTATTAACAGGACACAGAAAACAGACAAACCTTGTTTTTGTGTTAGTCCATTCAATTCGATTCAGCAAGCTTTATTGGCATGACCATACACATTTACAGTGTTCCCTCCAGCTTGTGACCGCAGGTTAGCTATATTTCCCTAATCCACTTTGCTCCAGAATTTCCACAGCCCTAACACACTTCTGATTGACACAGCTGAGGCTCTCTGAAGTCCCTTTGGCCTTAAATACATAAGACAGAATATTTTGTAATTCAGTAAATATTTTCTGTCGTCTTTGGCTTACATGTGTACTGTATTTGTAAAAAAAAAAAAAACCCAAGACTGTAATACTTCTTAATAAAATGACCAATGATGACTTATTTTTGTGTCTTAAACAGAATGTAGTAAAGTCTTACTTTTTACTACGTTCACTGCTACTTGTTTCAAAAGCTTGTCGCATATTGTGTAGCACAGTTTGAGCAGGGACATTTTGGAAATAACATTTGTGGCCGTTGTTATCACACATAACAATTCAGCATAATGTTAATTGTATAACCACTTCAGCTTTTCTTATCATATTATTGACTGATTAACACATTGTGACCTCTAGGGCTGGTAATTACTCATCCACACACATTTTTATACAAAATGGATGCTAGTGTTCATCTTAAGAGGATCTTAAGCACAACATTTCATGATCAGATGATAAGATCATTCTTGCGCACAAAAAAGAAAATACAAAGACACACCCCAGCTTAAGACCTTAGTCACTGCTTTTAATGTTATTCTTAGACTAATCAGTGAACGAGTCATTGCTGATTTACAGTAGTCCGGTACCAGAATGAAAATCTTTGACTGAAAGCAGAAATGAAATGTATGGTGGCCTGGGCCAAAAAAACTAAAGTAAAAATCAGACTATTCTAGTGCCCAAACTGGAAACCATGATTTTATTATTATTGAAATCAGTTGAACCATAAGTAAACTGAATTTAATTTACAATTACAGTGCATGCCGGGATGACCAGTAAATACTGCAGACGCCGGTTTGACATGCTCGCTGTGGTCAAAACACACAGCCTCTCTCTCTCTCCTTTACACACACGCACACATCACACACACTACCTCAAACAGGAAGTCAGCTTGTGGCCCTAAAGCTAAACTATGAATAATAAATTTTTAAGAAAGGGGGATTTATACTGCAAATATAATGAACACAACTGACTTTTACATTATGACTGCTTAGTAACGTTCTTAATAATCGTGTAAAATGAGGTCATCTGTTAAGTTTATTATGAATGTGCGAATATATGTGAAGGCCATGCTTTCTGTTCTGCTTGCCCATGTTTTAATGTAGTGTAGCACATGTTTTGCTATAATGTAGGTCTGCATTATATACCCATGTTAACTGTAATTGTAATGTATCAGTAACATGATATAGTAGTAAATCGTAATGGTGTGGTACAGTTGTTAAATGGGTAAAAGACTCAAAAGACTGATGGGTAAAAATGTTCATGTCATGAACCATGTCAGATTACAGTAAAGCCTGAAATCACAAACACAGGGGTGAACAGGCTCTGTTTCTAGCAAGCTGAGTCATAACAATGTCAAGTGACGGTTCTGGTAACTTTAACCATGTGGTTCTTTGCTGGGTTTAACTAAGGATGAGCTGGAGCTTTTAGGAGCAGCAGCAGCACAGTCAGGATATGGTCATGTTCAGTCCAGCTGGACTACACAGATCCCAAAGAATGGTGTGGAGTCAGAAATTGAAATGGCAACCTAACCACAGTTAGGTTCATTTATTAATGAATGGGACCGCATAGACTTGATGCTTGTTCTTCTAAAGGCTGGGAATTAGTGAAGTGGATGCATTTAGTGCAAGATGATGTCATTATAACTTCTAGTAGTGGTGGGTGATTGACAAATACTTGATACACTCTGTGGGGGGAAACCCATTTTAAAGAGTGTTGGTAAGTTATTGAGCAGGTACAGTCCACCAGAACAGCTGCTTTAATGTGTCTTAGCACAGATTCTTAGCAAGTCTCTGGAATTGAACTGGACTGAAGAACACTGTTCTCTGTGAAGATTTTCAGTCCGTTGGTGTTTTGCTCATGGTGCTGAAGAGTGCTGTCTAACACATGGCTCCAAAATCTGTCATAGGTGTTTGACTGGGTTGAGATTTGATGAGCGTGAAGACCATAGCAAATGATTTACATCATTTTCTTTTTCCATCAGACTGTTCAGTGAGCCCTTGTGCCCAGTGTGTGTGGAAATGTTTCATTATAAGATAAAAGTGATCAGTCAGAAGAATGTTGTACTGACATGCACACCTCATTCTACGGGGGCAGGCGGAGGCAAAGCATGCTAGCAAAATAAATAAAATGTATATCCCCTAAAGCATAACCAAGCCACCTTATTACTTATTGCTTTAGCATGTAATTATGCTATCATTTGACAGCAGCACATAATACCTCGTGGATACAGAGCTTGTGTAAATGTTCACATCATATATCAGAATGGAGAAAAATGGCCTGGTCTTCAGCTGCATCCAGAGCCTGTGCTTACTGTAGACTCAGAATCCTGTTCTTGCCTGATAGATGCAGAGCCTGATGTGGTCTATTGCTGTTGTAGCCTGTCCACTTTAAGGTTCACTGTGTTGTGTAAACTGACATGCTTTTCTGTTCATTATGGTTGCAAAGAGTGGTAAGGGTTTCCTTATACCGTCCTGTCGACTTGAACCAGTCTTGCCATTCCCCTCTGACCTCTGTCAGCAACAAGGCGTTTCCACTCACAGAACTTTTGTTTTCTGCAGCATTCTCTATAAACTCGAGAGAGTGAAAATCTCAGGAGATCAGCAGTTTCTGAAATGCTCAAACCAGCCCATGTGGCACCATGATCAGTCACAGAGATCACATTCCCCCCCCCCATTTCTGATGTTTGAAGTGAACAGTACCACAAGCTCTTGATCTGTATGTAGATGATTTTATGTACTGCACTTAAGTTGTTAATAATAAAGTAGATGGTGGAAGATTCATTTAAACATTCAAATACATACATTTTTGATATTTTGACTACATGCACAATTGAAAGTTAAATCAAGATCCTCTGCGATTTATATGGCCTTATTGTAGTGCACGCAGCCTGCAGTTTTAGGAGGTTTTTTTTTTTTTTTAATAGCTGTGCCACAGAGAGTCTTGAAGCCACATCTGAAGTGGTTTGGCCAGTGACTGAGTGTTTGTGTGTGTGTTTCTAGTAGCACTGCTTCCTGGAACACAGGGAGTTTGGTGGATGGCTTGGCTAGCAGAGAGTGTGAAGAGCAGATGTGTGAACACGTACATATACACACATGCATGCACGCCCACACGTCTGCCTCATGCTTGTATGACCTCAAGCATAGATTTCTTTTTTTTTTTTATACAAGCTTCTTACAATGGTATGCATATAACATTCTTTGTAAGACATACCTAAAATCAGCCATTCCATCCATTTCGGTCTGCTGTCGATGTGGCCCTTGGTTATATCTATGCTCTTTGCTTTAACCTTGGGGATTTTCCAGCCTTCTTTTCCTGATCATTGCACAATGACGGGTTCTCATGGCTCACTAATGCCCCAGTTAGCGTTTCCTAATAACATCATGTTCCTCCTTTAGACGTGAGTACTGACTGATTATTCTTTCAGCCACATATTAAAAAAACCTATACCAGTACAATAGACAATATCTACCCATTGTTTTGTTCTGAAATTGCTGTGTGGTGTGTCAACAGCCAGATTAATAATCAAGCGATCACATGCACCAAGAGATCATTTACCCATGTGGATGCAAGCACATATACAAATGTGGAACAGTGACTTCCACTTTTTTTTAAAGTATTGCATGATGTGAGAAAATGATCATTCTGCAGGCTAGGTTAATGAATGAGCAGATCTGAGACATCCTCCCATCACTTCACTGCGCTATTCTGGTCTCTGGCTTCTCACTGGCTAACATACGCACTGTTCACTCAGACAGATCTGCAGCTCAGTGCATGTGCTTTTGGACTTGTGATGGTATGCCGCAGTGCATCATCAATTATTCTATTACAAACCTCATCATTATATTAACTGCAAGGCTCCTGTGGTATTCATGCTTCTCATTCAACCTATCCCTCAGGCATTGTGTGTGTGTGTGAGAGAGAGATTTAGAGAAAAAGAGCAGCACCAGTAGAGAACATGATCAGTGATTCACTCAGCCACGCTTACATGGTGTCCATAAACCGAGTTCTCCTCTGAGCCAGTGAAGGAATGTGAAAGCAGTCCTCTGTTCTTTGTTGTTAATAAGAGTGAACAGTAATAGAGAGGAACATTTTCAGAAGCATGTGTGACAGCTATAAATCGTAGCAACCCTTGTTTATGGAGTCAAGTACTCATGTAACCCTCACTAGTGGAATTGTAAAGGGAAATGGTGATGAGTGCGCTGCTCGCTCTCAGAAGCCTGCGGGATTCTCATCACTGTGCAAGTGTGGACATGAGAGCAGCTTCAGCGAAGGGAAGGTGAAAGCTCTGATCCCACGCAGCTGCCTTTACTTGCCCGTCTGTGAATTCGTTTTCTGGTTTGGGTTTGGAAACGGTATAACGTGTTACCTCCAGCTGTAAAATCCCAGCCTTACTGATGCAATAAGACAGCATTTGTTTCCATATTCACCATCCTTTCAGACTCTTGTCCAGAAAGGGAATGCAGGGAGTTTTTTGGGTATGGTATACGGTCTTCCACAGTGCGAGGCAGAGGCAAAAGGCGATATATTGTAGAATTCTTGACGAAAGTTGGATTTATGTTCCCAAGTACAATTAAAAAAGCAGAATGGGTTGTCTTACTTCATCCTCGCTTCTCAGCAAGGCATTTGTGCTCGCAACCAAAATATTTCCATAGCAACACAGCTGTGGGTTGCTGCATGTTTGTTATGTACACTGCACTCTTGAACAGCAGTTTGTGCTATTAGAATAATGGAGGTTCCACAGATGCTTGTGTTTTGCTTTAGAGGCTGTATTTAGCTGTTGACCTTCACCTCTGTGCTGCTGCAGTAACTAAATACAATATGTTCCTATTTCAGCACTTCACAAATGATATCGTCATGTCCTGTGGATAGCGTTTAAAGCTTTACCTATAATGATTTTCCCAATTTCACGAATTCCTGCCTCTCCAGCAAATTGACAGTGATGGTGGGGAGTGCGGATCATTTGAGACTTTTGACCGTTGATAAAGGGGCAGTTGTGGCCTTTTCACAGTGATACTCTTTCAGATGGGTCGATAAGGGAATTGGGTTTGCTGACAGAAAAGAGCAGCGTATCCTGGCTGTGAGTGAGCTAGACAAACATGGCCTCAGCAGTAAGATAATCTGGAGACGTTTCACATACCTATCCGTGACCTGCGGAAGAGGACACCAGGAAGTGTATGAGGCACTGTCACAAGCACCCTCAGCAGAGCAGGCACACTTAGAACGGCAAGCACGAAAGTGCTGCGTCATACAACATGTCTCTTTGTTTGCTTGTTCTGTTTATGTCTGGAGAAGACATGAAGAAAGCAAATAGATTGGTTGTGTGCACGATGACACTGATAAATAGCGCAGCAGACGTTCACAGTGACCGAGTGATTACAGTGTTTTGATAGTGTTGTTCTGCAGCCTAATGCACTCCCATGAGGGCTCTTGTGTACCTATGTAAGGGAGGGATTTGGGCTGAAAAGAGTGGTCTAGTACAAAGAAGACAATGGACAAGTTGCATGAGGTTATGGCAGGGCTGGAAAGTGTGAGGGGGAAAATGCAGAGTACTCAGTACCAGCGCACAGATCAGAAACAGGAAGTAGTATCATTAACAAACCGAGAGAACTGTATGGGAAAGGGAAGGAATGTTGGAATGCTCTTCAGGGACAGCTAAGCTCTGTATTTTCAGCTTAACATGCCCCTTAATACAAGGACGAAAATGTTCCTAATCTTATGAAAATAGTATATTTGTCCTGCTGGTGATATATTGTTGGCCTCTAGCATCTAATTCCATGTGTGTTTGACCCCCCAGATGTGTACACCAGCAAACACGCCGGCGACTCCGCCTAACTTCCCTGATGCACTCACCATGTTCTCCCGCCTCAAGGCATCAGAAAGCTTCAGCAGCAGCAGCCCCAGTATGGCGTCCATGGCCACCTCTCCACCTCCACCCCCAGTCAGCTGGGGCATGACTCCACCTGTGGCCAGCCAGCAGGGATTATGGACTCAGGGCCCTCCAGGGACACAGGCCCACCCTCCCCCGGGCTGGCCGTCCACCGTCAACCAGCAAGCAGCCGCCGAACAGAAGGCCAGTGTGGCCATGGAGGCTGAAAGATGAGGAGCAGGACTACACGGCCCCTCTCCCCGCTCTCACCGGGGTGGTAGAAAAGAGGAGGAGTGAGGTGAAAGGTGGGGGTATGATTGTAAGGAGGAGGGCGTTGGGAATGGGGGGCACTCGCTTTGTCCTCTCACCTTAAGTAGAGGTGGGAAGGAGAGAGTGATACAAGCAAGAATCCACCAAGCATCATGGACAATTAAGGGAGGGGTGAAGTAGAGAACAGCCAATGCAAAGATGATAAAAACATAGAGACGCACATTGTATTACTGAGAAAGCAACTGAATTTTCCTAGGTTTTTTTTCTTCATTAAAAATAGATGAATATGAATGGGACTATGATCATCATGCCCAAGGATTATTTCCGGTATTTTCTGAAAGATGGACTTATATGTACTCTAAGGCAGCAACTTTTGTCACATTTTCTTTCAAGCTTTTATCTGGTGTCCTTTCTGTACTCGAAACATTACACAAATTGACATTGCATGAGGAGTGGAGCTCTGTTATTGCATTTTTTTTAATTGAATAGTATCCATCACAAGCATTCATGTGTTCAGTGTGTGGTGCTCACACACAAGCAACAGCAAGTCGATAGGACAGTTTTCTTTTTACCTTCAATACTGGGACTCTGGACTCTGCTTACCTCACTGGTCACCTGACTTTCCTCAGCCAATCAGGGAATCACACTAGTTGAATGAAAACGTTTTTTTTAAAGCCGGATTTTACATAGGGTATTGTCCCTGCTTCTCTTCCTAATGCAGTAAGGCAGTGATGTTCTCAAAGGGTGTTAGGCTTGCTAGATATATCTGGACTCTTTTTGTCCCCTGCAATGTCCAACAGCTCTTTTGAAATCATGGTTGAATATTTTATTGAAAGCTTTTTCAGGTGTTTGGCATAGATCAGACTGTTTCTTAGCTGGGAAGGGGCTCAAACTTAAACTGATTAAAACTACATACAACCAGACTACTATGACATGTTTGTAAGCCGACTTGCCACTTTGCATGATGTCTTCATATATAAATATATATCATATTTTGTAGTTTCTTGCTTTTTGGGGGAATTCTACATGATCTCCTTGTTTTGCAAAATGATCTTTTGAGAATCTTCTCTCATTCCCTCCTCTGGGTTCATCAGAGAGGGGAGGGTCTAAGAGGGGCATTGGACAAACGTCTCAATTCAAGTTCAGGTTAGGATTCATCCACATTTCTACGGTCTAAGACAAAATGAGAATGCATTTTTTTAATGTTGATTTGATTGTTTCTCTTAGAAGAAAAAAAGAAAACGAATAACCTTCATGAACTTACTATCAATAACCCATTTTAAATTTGTGCTTGGGTTTATTTTCCATTTTCACCAGTTTTCTAATCAAAATTGTCTTTTGGGATCACATGTTCCTAAACGGATTTTCATGTATGTTTTCCCCTTTATGACTGTATTGATACCATTCCCACAATATTTGTGGACTACCTGATAATTAACTTATCATTGTTTGTGTTCCTAAATAAATATTGTATGTCATATGGTGTGGGGTAGTTTTTTGTTCTGCTGAGCAATGTTTTGTGAATCCCTTACTGCAATCCCTTCAGGCACTTTAGGGTAACCTTTTGACCAGGGTTGCAGGATGCCATTATGCAAGTATTCAATCCAGTCACACAAAAAGAGTCAGGCTCAAACCTTTCAGTTCCGTAAGCAACTATACCACTGGAACGTGTATGCTTTGACATATACATTCTGCTAAAATCTGCTGACACCTTAATGCTTTAGGTCAAATAGAGGAACTGCTGTAACACTGTGCTTATAAATACAGCTTCTACGGCCCTGGATCCCCTCAAATAAGAGTTAAATATGAGTAAACATAAAATACAGCTTTCCACAGAAAGCAGCACACAGACGCCTCACACTGGGCGAGCCGAGATGGGCAGGGCAGGGGTCAGCGAGTTCTCACCCTGGGTGTTCTCACTTCGGTTCTTAACTGCACACGAGCAGAGAGAGAGAGTCTTTGATTTACTAAGCCGCTGCATGGCTCTGTCCACACCTTTATTTTCTGTGTAGAGCGTACTGTGTGTTGGTGTGTTTGTTTTTTTAGGGCATGATTTAGAAACAGGGAGGGTGCCAAGCTGATAAGTGTGGCTCCACCAGGCTGCTTGAGGAGGCAGGTCTCTATGCCAGGTGAACCCTGGCCTGGGCGCTCACCCTAAACGCTCTTCTGCAACACACAATCAGAACCTCACTGCAACATTATTCCTGAATTACACTGATAACAAAGTACTCAGTATTTGAATGGATTTTGATGGGGGAAAAAAGTATATGGGCAAAAGTATGTGGACACCTGACCGTCACACCTATGAGCTTTTGGGACATCTCGTTCCAAAACCATGGCCAGTAATATGGGCATTAAAAGGAGGTCATCCCCTCCTTTGCAGCTGTAATAGCCTCTGCTCATCTGGAAAGGCTTTCTATAAGATTCTGGAGTGCGTCTGTGGGAATTTGTGCCCATTCAGTCAAAAGACCATATGTGAGGTCAGGCATTGATGTTGGATGAGAAGGCCTGGCTTGCAATCGACATTCAAATTAATCCCAGTCGGGATGAGGTCAGGGTTCTGTGCAGGCCACTGGAGTTCCTCCACGCCAAACTCTCCAAACCAATTCTTTATGGACATTGTGTTGGGCACAGGGGCACAGTCAGACTGGAATAGGACAGGGTCTTACCCAAACTGTTGCCACAAAGTTTCTTTATATGCTGTGGCATTAACATTACCCTTAACATGAACTAAGGGGCTAAAATGCTGAAAAACAGCCCCAGATTATTATCTCTCCTTCACTAAACTTTACTGTTAGCACTGTGCATTCTGATAGGTAGTGTTCTCCTGGCATCTGCCAAACCCACATTCATCCTTCAGACTGCCAGTAAGTTAAGCATGATTCATCACTGCAGAGAATACTTTCCCACTGCTTCAGAGTGGTGGCGTGCTTTACACCACTCCAGCTGATGCTTGTCTTGAGCATAGTGATCTTAGGCTCGTATGCAGCTGCTCAGACACTGAAGCCCATTTCATATAACCCATCTCATTGCGGTAACTTGCAATGAGTCTAACAATTTTGAGAAATTTTGGCCAACTCGTCTTTCGCAGGATTGTTTTAATACAACGGTCTTTGTATAGTTTTCAGTTACATTGGGGTCAGTCACGGTCTATGGGGGCAGTCATGGTCTGGTGGTTAGGGTGTCTGCCCCGTGATCAGAAGGTCCCGGGTTCGATTCCCGTGACTGAC
>JAOVVG010000054.1:15103175-15119260 GCA_028566375.1 Leptodoras nelsoni | reverse complement strand
TGGAGAGCATTCCTTTGCCAGGGCTGTCAGTGAAAGCACTATCAGCACTTCTGTCTTTTCCTGAGATCTTGTTACACACAAGGCTGATAAACAAACTGAGGCCAGGAGCCACAGGCATGCCCGCTCAGTGACCATCTTCTGATATTACTCGGGTAACCCTAGCACCGCTATACCAGACACCAAGTAGTGTGTGGAATAAGACCACTTTCCGCCATCTCACTGATGGATGACTCCCCTCTCCTTTAGCCCGATCCTAAAGACTGCACTCGATACCCGTTTCCCTGTTCTCTCTGATACTGATCTACTTCCTTTACACTTTCTTTTCCACAAAAAAAAGATTACTCTATTGAAGAGGGAAATCAGAACTAGACATTGATGTTTATAGCTTTTGTCAAACATTACATCAGCTGTTACAGTTAGATAACACCAACGATGATGCAACACAAACCAGTCCAACAGCAATGCAAAAGTAGCTTAACCTTTAAAAAAAAAAAAGTTTTTGGCCAGCTCTTCAGCTTTATATTGTTGGTTGTGTAGATATAAGACCCATAGCTAACCCTCTTTTACCATATGATGGCTGAATGTGATGCTTCATTTATGCTTGTTGGATTAGCACTGGCATGAAGAGGCATCACGGTTGTTGTGATGCATGGCTTTCAGTCACCACTGTCAATTCTAGTAGATGATACAGACTTTACCATAAACACTAACGCCAAAAAAAAAAAAAACAGTGTGGTGACCTGCTCTCCAGACAAATTTCCACCAGTTTCCATTTATCTGGAATACCAGCCACTGGTATGCACAAGAAGCATTAATTATGCCTCATGCTGATGAAGTAATCAACATGAGGATTTTATACTGTCTGCTAAATAAAGAGTCACCTGCACTATATTGCTCTGATTGACAGGCTGTGGTGAGGAGCTCTCTGTCTTGGCAGGATGCAGCTGAGTGGTCTGGATCAGTCCTTGGCTTTGAGGAGAGACAGCTGCTTGAAGGACTGGCTGTCAAACAAAATGCAGATATTATAAACACACACACAAAGAAAACAGACCATAAATGTAAACAGCACAACAGCTTTAACACAGGTGTGTTTTTTTTGTTGTTGCTACTTTCATGTAGATCTAGTAAGGAAAACAAACCAAAGGCTGGTTTGATAGTTATAGTACCTGTAGTTTGACATTAGTATTAGTGAGTTGGATTGTAGTGGTGTTGTTGGGTAGAGAGACTGGCAGCAAGATCTGGGTACCCGTGTGCTGTGTAGTGAGCAAGTTCTGGGGCTGCCCAATGATCTGTGACACACCCTGGTGACTGATGAAGAACTGTGGTAGAGGGGTGGCGGTCACTGGGCCAGTGAGGCTTTTCTCCAGCTTCACTACAGATGGAGCGCTATGTGAAGCCAGTGTGCAATTGGGAATAACTGGGCTCTCAGTCTTTACCGTGACCAGCGAAGCAACTTGATTGATGCTGTTGTTACTTTCTATGGAGACAGGGTTCTGTGCACTCCTCTTCTCCACTTCTAGCTGCATCTTCAGTTCCTCTACCAGCCTCTGTTCCTGTTCCAGCTTCTTCAGCAGCTCCTCAATCTGACGCTCTTTCTCGTGCAGCCTCCTGTCTTGCTCTTGAGGAATGGCTGCTGGCTGGCCCTGACAGTGGGTCTCCTGCTGACCCTCCATAGCGTCCTCTCTATTATACACTTCTGAGGATATAGGGGATACAGGCGGGGTGGAGCTTTGGGTCTCAGGTGGAAACTGTGCAGGTGACAGGCAAGTAGTGGTGCTGGACACCTCCATGGATGTGCTGCAAGTCTGTATGGTAGGACTGGTGTTGGGAATGGACATAGAATTCTCCTGGTATGGCTTTAAACGCTCAATCAGGTCTGTTTTGGTTCCAGACACAGGCAGCCCACGCAGCTTTAATTCCATTTTTAGTTCAGCCACCTAAATGAAGGAAAACAAATAGGTAAATAAATGACTTCTTTCATTGTTTCCACAAATGTCTTTCACATAGTCCACAGGTTTCCAACCCTAGTCCTGTAGTAGCCCCTATTCTACACATTTTAGTGTTTACCCTGATCTCCCTGCACCCTCATATGCTCTTTATCATTATTTATATTATTTACATTATTTATATCATTCACAATACCTGAGCTGAAAGCTTGATCATGATAATAAACACTATTTAGTTGGCATAAAGCCCACTGAGGTCATCACCTTCATCTCTTCCAGGTTGGCTGGCAGTGTGCCTGCTTTGCGGTTTGACAGGGTGCTATTCGGGCGCACTGGTGCAGCTGGAGGCAGAGACACCACAATGGAGGCAGGAAGACTTTGGCCACTGTTAATGGCAACAGTAGCACTGCTGTTCTGTCCCTCAATCACAGGCCTACACAGGAAGTAGGGTGGAGGTGGGGAGAGGCAGGAGAAGGAAATCTGTTAACAACATGGCGGAAACAATTTCCGCTGTCCTCCTCTTTCACAATAAACAAACCTGGTTGTGAACAATGCACACCAGGCAGGATAAAATGCAACAGCTCAGGTTAAATAAATCCCGCACATGTTCAGATAGAGACGGAAAAGGAAGCCTAGGAAAAATCTCACTGCCGTACTGCCATTAATAAAGATCAACAGACTTGTTATTGGAAACTAGGTAATGGGCCTGAGGCCCACTGGCAACAACAATATCAGTGTTCCGAGACATTTTCCAGCTACAGATGCATTCATATGTTCACATACAACCCAACTTGTTGACAAATAACACCCTAATAGTTATACATGAAAGCTTTCAAGACAAAAGGTGACTTTACTAACTTAAGATCAGTCAGCAGATGGTGCATGTGCATGTGACTATGTTTATTACAAAGAGTACAGCAGAACTACAGAGTATAAATAAAGGGGGAGGATGAAATGAGAGTAATGAGAGTCAGACTTACTTGAGGGGAGCTGGCAAAATGGTCTGGTAGTTGTAGTGCTGTTGCTGTTGCTGACTGAGGATCTGCAGCTGCAAGAAGAGCTGCTGCTGCTGCAGTAAGCGGGCATAAGAGGAATCCATTGGGGCTTCACTGGGCTCTTGTTTCTGATCTGGAGGAATGTACTGATGATACTTGAGCTTTTTCACTCGTGGTTTGGACTCCTTGTTTTTCTTACTACGGCTCTTGTCACCAGCAGTCTTAGGCTGACTTTGCTATAGAATGAAATTAAAAAGAAAAATGTTCATGCACAAAAGAAAACACTGTTCCCCTCTACATCTAACATTCATGGTCAGTTGCAGACTGACCTTGATAAGAGGAAGCACAGATTTGGAGGAAGGTGTAGTGATTGGTTGAGGTTGTGGAGCTAAAGGGCTGATTGCCTGCTCACTGGTGGAAAAAGGCTTGAAAAAATCTCCTGTAGCCTGTGTGAAAGGAGGGCAGTGATGCTGCGAGGAGACAAAAAAAGGTATGAATGGAAACTCTGTCAAATTCTGATAAACACAAATCATTAGGTCTCAAGGATATTTCATACTTGATTCAAAGAAGGAATTAAGAATCACCTGTATTAAATTATTTGGTAGTGGTGAGGAGGACTCTACAGACTTTGTCTCCACAGGTGAAGGTACAGATCCATGTGACTCCTGACTGCCTGGCTGCTCCGGAGAGAACGCATCACCGCTGTCCTCATCAAACTCCTGGGTTTTTGGGTAATGCATCTGACCATCTGCAAAGTCAACACCAGCAGAAAGCAACATATTAACTTGCACTTGTGTAATCATTTGTGGTCATACAAAATCACAAAGATTAGGCACTCATTGATACCGATGCGGGTATCAGGCAATGGGCAGATGTACTCATAAAAAAGGCTCCACTACAAACATCTAACACCATGTGATACTATGTGACATAAACCTAACACGCATCACTGCACCAATAAAGAGACAATATGAAATGTCAGAAATCTGGACATCTTTCCATATGAATGATCAAATAAAAAAATGGTCTGAAAAACAGTATCTTCCTAAATTCCAAGTAACCCGATAGAACAAAAACTTAAACCTAAAACTATGCATGAGGAGTTCACACAGCAGCACACCACAGCAACCAGCACTGCAGCAATGTGAGAAAAAATGCATATAGACAAATCTAGCAGTAGATTGCTCGATACTTAGGCACCATCGGCTCTTGAGAACAAGGAATTTTGATGCAATGTACTTTATTTACAGATGTCTTTTTTAAACGAAACAAAACCTGCTCCTCTCCACTGCAACCCTACTCACACTAAGGTCACTAGTGTAGCTAGCTAACTTTATAAAGAATGGCCAGTATGTAAACTAAGGAAATATAAACAGAACTTAAAAACGTTCAGTGATGCTCCTGATTGATTAACACCAAGTATCTGTTAAACATCACCCATTTCACCATTTGTGTCCACCAAATACTAAAAACATGTACTCTTACTCATAAATTGGTATCAATGTATCCCTACATGATATATAATGATAATGCAGCTTAGAGGGGGAGGGGCAGGGGCAGTGTAGCTCAGTGGCTAAGAAGTTGGACTACTGACCCAAAGGTCGTGAGTTCGAGTCCCACCACAGACAAGCTGTCACTGTTGGGCCCCTGAGCAAGGCCCTTAACCCTCAACTGCTCAGTAAGTAAGTAAGATTAAATGTATGTCGCTCTGGATAAGGGCGTCTGCCAAATGCCATAAATGTAAATGTAAATGTAGATGTACACAAATAAATGTTAGCCCTCCGTGGAACTTGGTTAATAATTTACCAATGATGGCCTCTTTGAAACTGGATGCCACAGGCAGGATGTTTTTCTCCACCAACTCCATGGGGCCAGGCCGCTGTGAAATCTTCTCATTGAGATCATCAGCCAGTCGAGCTCGCTTCAGCTTCAGCTGCGTAGCCTGCAGTGAGGGCTCCGCCACCGTTTCTGCCAAATAAACATACACAGCAATATTTAACACAAAAGTATTGCCATCAACAGCCACCAAAACCATGTCAGGCCATCACCACAGGCCTCATCATACACGGTTATCACAGTAAGCATGCAGCGTGAATGAGGGCCTACCTTGCAAGATGTGCATGCGGACAAGTTCAGCCCTTTCCGGACGACTCCGAATCTTGTGCTTTAGGAAATTCTCGGTCTATAGAGAACGTAAGTGAAGGTTAATGACGTGGAACATGAGTTGTGCCCAGCTCAGTGTTTGAGACTGAGAAAAATAACAGATTTCCAAACAGAAGCATGGGCTATTTAAACATCTGAGAGGCCCACAAGAATCGCATAAGATAGAGAGATCTTGGTCCCTCTTTGCACTCAGAGCGATAATGATCCTGACTTCTGGGGTTGGTGAGGACTAGAGAATAATCCATTGCTCTTACCCTGGCTCTCTCCAGGCTGCGGATCTGTTCATGGAAAGCCGCCGGGCTCTTGAGAGCTGCAAACAGTGTAACAGAGCCAGTGAGCTTTTCCACACACTTCAAACACATGGTACATCTTATGGCTGGTGTGACTGCACACTCTCTCAAAGTAAAACCACATTCAGGACAGACAGACATCTTTATCTGTGGAAACTTGAGCTTAAATGGAATCTTGTCAATCTAAAAGCTGTGCATTTGCTCACAGAAGAGTCAGAAGACAAAAGTGTCAGTTTTAGTACTCTTGCAGACTTCAGACAGGGTGGCCGTGAGAGCAGTTATTAGTTATTAGTATTAACAGTTGAGTAAGCCCTGCTGTGAGCTTTTAGAATACTGCATGCCAGTTTCAGTCCTAATAGGATAATGCTGAATGAGGAAAAATTAAGGCACTTGTAAGAAAAGGACTATAGAGAAATGAAACAATAGCACATTACTCCTCATTTTAAAAACTCCCTGTTCGATATCAATCAATCCTTCCTTTTTAAAAAAAAACAAAAGGTGAGATTTTAACAATGAATAAACCTTACATAATCTGAGAAGCACACCAGCACATTTTCCAGTATGAGGTTTAGTTAAGCAGCATGGGAGAAGGGTACAGGTTGTACTCACGTGGCATGATGCCCTGGTCAACTAACTGCTCCCGAGTGCGTCGCTGCTGCAGCCGCAACTGAAGGACTGTTAGAAACAACAATGTGTCACTCTCATCATGTGACTACATAACACTACACACACCGGATAGGACAAGTTATCAAAAGATCTGGACACTCTCTTTTTCACAAGCAGGCGTGCACACACACACACACACACACACACCTCCTTTTTACAAACACTGTACTGTGCACCATTTACAAAGCTGAGAATGCTTCCTGTAGCCACATTCCATAGCCAGCATAAACAGGGTCAACAGTTTATAAAAAATAAAAAGTACAATCTACAGCGTATACTGGAAACAAATCAAAATGACCACACCATTTGGCAATAAATTAAGGCATTAAATAAAACACACTTATTACATACACTATATATACGGCACATATAAAAGATTAAACAACATATAAGCATATTAACGAGACACAAAATATAATGTTTTGAAATGCCACAAAATATTGATAATGCTGCATTCTCATGTACGAAATACCTCACACTGCTGACCTGTTAAGATGAGTTGAAAATGCTTCTAGACCATGACTTGATCATGAGCTAAAACCAAGGTACTGGCTATCTTGAAGATTATCTGCGGTATGCTGGAAAAGGTACTACACATGAGTTTTGCTCCTTGTTTCGCAATTGCTTTGGCAAAATAATTGCAAAAGAGGCATTTATCTAACAGCAGCAGCAGCTAAAGTTACTGCTGCATCTTGGTGAGGCTAAGCCCACAGAACAATACTAGAGCCCTGCTCCTTAGTAAACAAGGGCTGAGTGATGCTATGCTCTCACGCATGGCTGACCCAGTGACTCATATGTCTGGACTTAAGCAGCTGACTCTGGTTCTCTGCTGGGGGTTAATATCCATAATCACAATAATCTGTGTTAAAAAATAACCACTGTACAGGTATTTGCCTTCTAATATTGTAGATTCCAAATAGCATCTGGAGCCTGTTCCTTTACTGTGAGCTCGGCTCAGCCGGATAGTGAAATATGAACAAACTAGAAAGGTAGCTGGGAAGAAACCAAAAAACATTAAAAAAAATTTTTTTATATCCATCTGGTAATGAGGCAGAGGAAAGGGCAGCACCTGAGCTGAAGGAGTTGCCACAGATGGCATGGTGCTCTACTCCCAAACAGGCCATGATTCCTCAGGCGAGCACTCCAGAGCGCTGAGGCTTAGTGAAGAACCTCAGAGCTTTACATTCCAAATGGTCTTCCCAAAGCCATTGCTTGCGTCTTCGCTTCACAGCAGAGCACGCTGACTGATTGTTCCTGTATGCCGTTATGAGAGTGAGAGAGGCGGGAGCTGCACCTTGAACACTCCCACCCACTGCATCATCGGCTCTCTATCAATCTCTCCCATGACTGCATGCCCTTCTGAGGAGCTGACCTTCTCTTTGTATTTGGGAGATTTACAGGCGAAAGAACGCATTTTCCTGGCGTTGGCATTTGTTATTTGTTCAAACCCAGGTTCAGTCTGCCAATAAAAAACATCTGGAGAACTCTCTGTCTGAACAGCCTGTATTTCATTTCCGATGCATACAGCATACCTACCTCAAGCCATAAAACGCTAAAGAAAGAAGCGGGGCACTGAGCGTACAGGCCTAATGATTGACATAAGCAGTGCCTTGGGAGAAACGCGTACTCTTCCATTCTACGACACGGTGACCTCAGCAGAGAAAATGGCCAACAGAGTCAATCTGATGCTGACGTGCAAACAGCCAACCGCACAGAGCTGTGAACTTCTCTGTTTGAATGGAACAGTGCTGTAAGTTTTCACATGTCAATCAAAAGAGCGAACCCAAATGAGGCACTAATGTAATGTTAGGCCTGGCTACTCTGTCACTCCTGTACTGGGGATGGTGAGGCATTCCTGTCTGACTGCCAATAGATACAGCGTGGATTACAGGGCAAATAGTTGTCAGGAAAGTTTAAATATGCTCCTGGTTGATGACACATTCATCCACATTTATCAGACTTCAGGTGCATAACTATCCAATAAATAAATATACACCGTACTGACAGCAAATACCCAAAGGCATCAAAGATTAATAAGTGTTCTGTAATGTGCCTTAGTCCAACTGCATGGCAAATAATATCTAATAAATTATGTATATTTTTTATTTCTCAGTTTCACAGCTGAAACAAGTTTTTAGCAGGTAGCCTTACAGTCAAGCATTATCTAGACTGAACTTCCTGTCAACACACTTCCCAGTATTGTTACTCACAGCCAACAGTATCAGTCCAAACCCTCCTGAATTATTAGCTCCAGATTATCAATATAAATCAAATTTTAACACCGTTTTAAAGTGAAAGTGAAGTATTGGCCTACAGTGTTGCACACAGAGGAATTCGTCCTCCATATTTAAACCATCACACACACTAGCCAGGGTGGTGGGCAGCCTCTTCCACTGTGCCCAGGGAGCAGTTGGGGGCAAAGTGCCTTGCTCAACGGCACCTCAGCCGTGTCTTGTCGGTTGTGGGGATCGACCCGGTGACCTTCCACAAGCCCACGGCTGCCCACACAAAAAATATAAAAAAAATGTGCTGTAATCCCCATAATGCCTAACTCACAGGTCTTTTTGCACAATGCATTTGAAATTGTGTGGGACAGGCAAGTGAGGGTGTAAGTGAGGGTTATTTCTGTTTCTCCTCTTCTTTCCAATTGTCATTAAATGTGAATTTATCATATGTATACATCATATATACAAGCACTTCCTGGAACTACAATGCCTCTGGGTATAACCATGCTAGATAAGCCAGAGCTTGTGTGATTGTCATCACGATGATAAGGCATGCATGCACATGTTTTCATTATAGTGAATACTGGAACAGATGAGACTGAATTTAAGACTACATGCCAGTAAAAATAATACTTCTTAAGAACTTAAATCAAGCAAATCAAATGTAAGATTTTGTATGACTTTTTAAGGATCTGCAGGACCGTGTGTGTGTGTGTCAGTGTTGCCCAGTAATCAGAATAATGAGAACTTTCTTGCCTGCACCTGGGCTGCACGTGTGCACAGTGGACTCACCGTTTTTGCGCTCGTTAAGAGGTGGTAGGTTCTGGCTGGGCTGCAGGGACAGTTCCTCCATCTCGTGGGTCACCGCCTCGCTCTGAGGGCTGGGTGCCAACAGCCCCCCTGCACCAGCTTCTCCCTGGGCGTTCATGTCTCCTCCGGGAGGAGTCGAGGGACTCCCTGGAGATCCGCACAAAACAGCAAGCTCACAGCCAACCCCTGCTGTCTCTGGTAAACACAGAGAACCCTGGGATTTCTGCAGGTGTGGACAACAAAGAGAAAGGACAGCTGAAATGGTTAAAAATGGCCTTCCATCAAATATTATTGTAAGAACTTAATATTAATAAGAGCATATGGATCTGATGATGAACAATAGTATTTAAAGCATGTCACTAAATACAGCTGTGATGTTTTGCATAACTAAGCATTTAGAGTCTATTTCCTGCTGTATTTAAGTCAATATCAGATCGCAGCAGTACACAAATCATAAATGGTCTGTTAAAAAGTGTGCTATGAGTCCCATGTTTGGGATTCCTAGAAACCTAACTGACAAAGTTAGACTAATACAGACTCTATGACTATCTGTTCATTAAATGTTGTTTGCACACTCGACAGCAAAGTCAGCAAGATGTTGGATGGAGGAGTAGTTTTTTTTATGGTTGTTCAACCCACTTTCCACCAGGAAACCAATAATAAAACACCAAGAGCCCCGACACAAAATCTGCTCGTCCCAGGAGACCGATTTCTCCACCCTTGGACTGGATTCATGAATCATACAATACTGTAAGTTCTGAGATCATAACCCTAACCTAAACAGCACCAGTAATACAACATGCCATTATATAGAGACCAACGCAATTTCTGAAACACAGCAGAAGGAGAGTGAGGGTTTGGTGTTTCCTTCATTCCCGCATTTGCCTTGCCAATGAAAAGGATGCGGTAAAGTCTGTGATATCACTTCATACAGAACCACCATCAATATTGAGTCATGACCATCAAAAGTGAACCACACTCTCATTTCTACTGGTGAACAAGCCTCAGAAAATGAAATGAGCTAGTCAGTGTTTCATTGCTTCAGGTTTCTGACATCATGCTGGTTTAAGAGACGGACATAAAAAATTCTGGGTGCACACACACAAAACCTTCATTCATCAAAAACCTATAACACCATATAAAATGGTTAGAATTGCCTTTGCGGACATAAAATACCCTATCCGCAGTCGTTCATTCAAACGGAGGGGATTATTAGAGAAAAACGCCGTGGCCTGACACTTCTCACTGCACATTAACAGTGAGTAATTGTTCCCCATTTTTCTTCAGTTCAGTAACAGTTTCCAACACATTGCATCATGTGGAGTTATTAAATCCCGACGAAATCCTGCAGTCACTCAATTATCAGTAAGCACATCAACGATACGAGTGGTCATAGTGGGTTTGAGTATAATTACATACTCAGAAAAGTAACAAAATATCTTTTTAAAAATACTGTAAAAAAAAAAAGCAGAATATATAAATATAATTGAAGAATAGTTTTAATATTGGCAATGTCTGCCACCAATAAAGTAATCTTTACAAGTAACCTGAAACAGTAAAAATAAATTGCATTAATAAAATGAAAACAAAGGTGGCTGACTTTATGCCAATGTAGCTTCGAGGCAGCAGGGACACACATCTTGGGTTTACTGCTTACTTTTATTATTTTTTTGGTACAGGTTAGGGGTGTAACAATACATTCTCGTCATGATTTCACTCGATTCACAATGTTCACAATACTGACCTTTTATTTTTTTCTTAATCATAAACAATGCAAAACAACAAACATTTTTGTCTGTATAAAACTAACTAATTAAGAAATATCTAGGAACAGCGGTTTAATATTGTAAACAAAACATACTACAGGTTCACCATATCCTAAAATCAATAAAAACATTTATAAATTCTCCAAAAATTTGACTGAGTAAAAATAAAAGTCTCTGATCCAAGGAAAATGATGAACTGAAACACTGACTGAGATCTGTAGCAGTGCCCAAGTTGTCATTTTAACCAAAAAAAAAGAGTTCCAAAGTTGGCTAAAATGACCGACTTCTCTTGGTCACCGGAGACTGCAGTAGGGCTGGTGTTGATTGAAAGCTATTGACGTGCTCTTTCTAATGATTGTGATATGGTGGTCTAACCAGATAGCCTATAACGAGTGTCAGCCTTTGCAATCTGTAGCTATAGGGCTCTGTCACTTCAAAGGCACAGGGGATTCCCCGGTCATGGTGCAGTTTTCCATCAAAGAATGCAGTCATATGACCAGCATGCTCTCTGTATCTTTTTACTCTATGGGTGTGCCCACTGGGACCTACTACGTAACTGCATTATATGCATAATAAAAGATTAGACAAAGAAACCCAAGTGGTTGTGATGCACCAAACCAAACAAAACATCCAGATGCTATTACAAAGCTTCATTTCCCTCTTTTTCCTTTTGTATTTGTTTTTCTGTATTAGTTACAATTGTGTTATCTAAATACTAAGTCAGAATGCAAGTAATGTAAGTGAAAGGTAAGGTGAAAGGTAAATCTAGGATCTAAGGATTCTGCGTCCATGAAGAAGAGAGGTTTGTCCTTCTTGTTTGCAATATATTTAAAAAACAAAAACATATTTAACACAATCGTTGTCCCACTTCAAAATGACATTTCTTTCCACTTGGATGAATATCAGAGTTTTTCAGAATACATCATTCCACAATACGTTTGCCCAGCACATAGTCAAATCCAGATGTCTAGCACTGGTAAATAAAGCAGAATGCCAGCTGGGTTTGCAAGTGAATCATTCAGTCATTAGAGGCACTTTTAAAACCACACATTTAACTAAATCATTGTGGTCATTGATCTAATCAAGATAACAAGAGCATAACTGGAGTTGGTTAAAGCTTTCATCAGCAGCAGAGAGCAAAGCATCCTGACCTGAAATCAAGGTGGAAAAAAAAGAGTGAAGTCAGGCAGAAATAGCTCATATCAAGTCCCTGTGGTTAATGCCCACACCGTCTCGTCCTGTTTCTCACTAAAACCTACACAGTTCTACGCTTTCAGAGCTTTAACACCGATTACACTCACTAAAAAAATTTAAGTAAGAAGTGCTTGAAGGTTACGGCTGGTAAATGCAGGCTGGGTGATGACAAAAAGATCACGGCACTATTCTCAAAAACATTTCTATTATGCATGATGTACATCATGATATATGGGGCTGCTAACAGTTTCCCAGGAAAAAAAAACAAAAAACAAACCCACAACTGTGGACTCCAGGCCATGGCTGACTGCGGCATCATCAGAATCCTAACTCGCGATCTCCGGATCATACGGCAACTATTCTGTTGCTTCACTCAAACTTTAAGATTTCTTCCTTTTAAAAAAATCTTAATATTTAATAAAATGATATTTTTATATCACAACTCTTATATTACATATTATAAATAACCTGACGCTGCTAGTTAGTCACATCTAATTAGAAGAAAGATTTCTTTCAAAGCCTCAAAATCAGCAACACGCTACTTGCTCTCTTCTCTCTTTAAAGAAACAACTGTCAGACAAACCACTGCGGCTATGAACGGCTGCTTGCACAATACAAAGAAAAGCTCTTCATCGGCCTCGACAAATGTGAGTAACCTCATTTATTAATCCATTCAACATAAACAAGTCAAATCAAAAGAAATCAAATCAAGAACATGAAGGTACGATTGGTCACGGCAACACTATTTTAAATGTTTATTCCTAAAATAAAACTCATCACTTGGACAGATGTTAAAGATCATTCACTGGAGCGAATTCTCCAAAGGTCCTCAAGCGAACAAATTAAATTCTAGTCAAATATCAGACACATAAGACTGAACTGTGACATCTGAGGCAGCACAGTTAGCAAATACCGGCCTTAGACACGACACAGCATATACACTGGTGTATACATATAAAATTCCTTCACCTGCTGTGCTGACGTGCTTTTGTTTGCATTCCTTCGGCAAAAGTGTAGTCACCTCCTGGATGCCCACCCACACACACCCACCCACACACACACGTTCCTTTCCTTCCCTCAAGTGTGTCCCCCTCAATACTTCACACCAATTCCAAGGAAATAGCTGTGACAAACTGACTTGCAAAGTGCAAGGCTCAGTGACACGGTATGCATGTCTGGTCATGTGACCTGTTTCAGGAAAAATATTGAGCAATATTGAAAGGAAAATATTTAGCAGATATATTAAAGACATCAGCTTTGACATTCCGTTATGAATTATTGATGTCATTATCACATTACATCATGAACAAATGATTTTTTTTAGACATTTCTAGAAGTCTGAAGTTTAAATGGTGTGTGTGTATATTAAAAAAATAAATAAATAAAAAGCAAAGATCAAAAAGCAGCAGCATCATGGGGCGACACGGTGGCTCGGTGGGTAGCACCGTCGCTTCACAGCAAGAAGGTCCCGGGTTCGATCCCCGGGGGGGCGTTCTGGGTCCTTTCTGTGTGGAGTCTGCATGTCCTCCCCGTGTCCACGTAGGTTTTCTCTGGTTTCCTCCCACAGTCCAAAGACATGCACGTTAGGTTGATTGGTATCTCCGAAGTGGCCCTAGTATGTGAGTGTGTGCGTGAGTGTGTGCCCTACGATGGATTGGCGCCCTGTCTACGCTTGTTCCTGCCTTGCTCTCTAAGTTGCCCTAGGCACCGGCTCTCCTGTGACCCTGAAATAGGAATAAGCGGTTAAGAAAATGAAATGAAATGAAAGAAGCATTGCAATAAAAAATAAACACAACACAGAAAGTACTGTTACTAAACTCTGGTGTCATGGTTGTCTTTTGACAGAAAAGACAGAAATTCCAGATCAGCGTGAATAATTGCTGCATGAAACGACTAAAAAAGAAATCAAAAATAAACTGCGGGATAAGAATCTGTTCCGACCCGACTCCACCCTTAGCCTTACTTTAGGCACTAAAATAAATGATTGGCACTCTAACATGCTGTTCTTGTCATATTTCATGCATAAAAGATGCAATTTGATGCATGTTGCTATTTTAAAGGCTATAAATACACTGTCTGGAAAGCTGATAATGTTTGGACTGTAAGCTACAAAGCTGATTACTAGTGCCAGCAGTAATGTCGGGTAGATCACTTTTTTCTTTAGGAAAATCAGCAAAGTCGCTGCATGGGGAAGAGTCTGCTTCTCAATATGCTGAGATTGCACAAGCGTCTCGGTTTGGGGAAAATCTTGGTGTTTTTGCTCGGCGAACGTGGCTCTCGTCTGGCAGAGAGCTGGGCTCAGCTGTGAGAAGTCCTTGCTTGAAGATCGCGTGTTTTTTTCCACTCAGGCTCCAGCTCGTCATCACCTGCATCGCTGTGGTCTGTGAGCATATGGAACCTTCCGGTATATTTTTCCTCCCCGTTCTGCTGCGGTACCGGAGCGAGGAAGCCGAGATGTTAATACCCGGATTGACGGCGGTGGCGAGTACAGCCTGTGCTGTACTCTGAGCCAGCTGAAGCCAACTCTCTGCAATACTGTGACTCTCAGCATCTTCATCTTTAGGCTTAACTCGGAGCCGCCCAGAGCACATGCAAACTCGCTACACAAAGCAGCCCCGACACATTTCAATGTGAAGTCGGTGATTTCCTTAGGTCAGCAATTTGAAAAAGGTTTCATCGGCATCAGCGGCTGCTCCAGGGCTTCAGAGGCATGCGAACCTATCGGCGGACACACGTGCGGGTGTTTTGTGGGCGTGTCTTTTGCAGGGAACGCTGAAGGAACACTCTGTATTTGTGTGCAGTTTGAGTTTCAAACCAGCCAGCTTCCCTTAACATCCACCAACGTCATCGCTGACTACGTGTCCTCTATCGTCTGTCAAGCGTCCTCGGTTCACTCCAACATTCTAGTCGTTGTTGCTGGAGTCTGGAATCGGTGGACTCTTCTGTGCTCCTGCAGTCGCTGTTTCTCTTTCGGTTTAATAATCGCTACGCTGCTATGATGGATGCAGATTATCCAGTTGCTGCGAGCTCCACTGCTCGTCACGTACTGACGACCTGGAATCCATCATTAATAAATAACAAGCTGAAGAATGTGAACAAAACATAGCAGTGTTTGCTGAACCCTGCCATCACATACACACGGCATGACTTGTTGATCTCACGCCATACGCATGTTCCGTTCCTCCAACTAAATCTTTCGACTCCTCACTGTAGGACTTAGTTATTAAGGTAGACCAGGTATGTGGGGTGACTGCCCTAAGATCTGTGGTTTGTAACCCATTTCTAAGTAGCAGTCTCGATGGATTTTTGATTTTTATCATCTCGTTAGTTCCCAGAATCCATTACGTTTGAAGGGCAGGACATTTTCTTACTGTCTTTTTTGTGCAATCTGTTATTTCAGCAGTCTGCCGTAACACGGGACTAAATGATGTTTCAGAGTCTTAATCCTGATTATCGATTCAGCCCGAGTAGTTCTGCTTATGGGTGAAGTGATTGTGCATCATGTTTTAATCTTAAGTGACTCAGCACCGAGTTGCTGTAAGCACATTCACTGTTGCAGAACATTAACGCAATCACTACTGAACAAGCCAGGAGAAAAATGTTACAACAAAGCAAAACAAAAACATGCATACAATGGTTCTTTCCAATATCAAACCAAAATACGGGTCAATTCATGTCTCAGGTTGTGCTCAACTATACAGTTTTCCCCCAAATCACTGATTTCATTCATTCATTTGCAGGTTGCACTTTATCCTGGTCCTGGCAGTAGATTCAGGACCACGAGAATACACCCTGAATGGGATACAATGAGGAGAACCATGCACAGAACCTCCAACAGCCAGTAAGCTGTCAAGCTCAATATCCAACCCAGGACCCTGGAGCTGTGAGGTCACAACTGTTCCACATATCACATTTATCACATACAGACCCATTCCAACAATTAGAATATTAGAATATGAATGTGGTGGTTTTTGAAGCTGTGACTCCTGCCTCATTCCACTCTGTCTGGATCTCTGCCAGATTCTTGAAT
>JAOVVG010000054.1:14851815-14875085 GCA_028566375.1 Leptodoras nelsoni | reverse complement strand
TATATATACATACATACACACATACACTCAAAAATATATACAATTATATATACTGTGTATACAAAAATTATTATACAAAAATTCTAAATGATAAAATGAATTTTGAAAACATATTTCTTAATATCTTATGTTAATATATTTCTTAGTCTCAGGTATAAAATTATTTCATACGATAGTATGATATATAGTAGGTGATAATAGTAGGTGATGTGTAGAAGACTTTACCTTTGGCTTTGGTGACTGTTCTGCAGGCCTTTATGCGTACAACCTGAATTAAAGTCAGTGTAATGAAAGCGCCAAGGAACACAAATAACACTATGAGGATTACACGAATATTTTGTTTTGCTCCAGCTTCATTAGCAAAGGCTGTGAAAGATATAAAGTAGTGAAGATCATGAGTTGGTCATTTCCTCATTTTAGTTATATTAATTGCTAAGTATCTTGTCTAATATATGATTTTGAAAATATGATTTGAATATGAATTTCATCTCTTTACAGGTCTTACATTATTTGTATTTACATGACTCATATATTCATCTATATGACTGAGATATCATCAAATGTATTAAAAAATCATATTTGTTAATATTATACTTACATGATGTAGATTTACAATATGTCACACAGGTAGAGGGGGGAGACTTGCATCTAATGGAGCAAGGCTGACAATCCTCGATTAGTCCATCGTAATAGCTATTAATGGCACATTTAGCCACAGCTACAGGAGTCATGTAAAGTAAAAGCCATAAATGGAAAATCATCTTTCGCAAACGCATCTGAATGCACTCTATTACACAGCAGGCAGCATTTATGTTGTTAGTATGTAAATATTTTCTGAGGAAGGGGAAGTCCCTTTATAGTAGAACTGTCAGCAAAGTCCTATTTTCATCCTCAAAAGTATGGCTGTAATCTCATGATTACTCATAAAATTAATGCTTCAATACCTAATCACAGTCTCTTGCAGGTTCAACGTGGGTCACAGATTTTTTCCTTTACATCAGTACAGTTTTTTTTTCAGCTCAGATCAGTGAATCATTCGTGAAGATTCACTGATGGGTTTATCAGAAAAACATGTCTTCTATCAATGAACAAATGAATATTAATAAAGTGTACTAGAATAAAGTGTATTCCAGAGCATGTCCCGAAAGCATCACTGCCAGATGTAACAATTCAGACTCATTGTTTTATACCCACTTTTAACCAGCTGACTTCAATTCTGATGTCATATTATAATAAAGTCAAGTTTGCATCATTATGAGTTTTTACATTACTATAACATTACCATATTATTGTCAGAAAACAGAATTTGAAAATATTGAAGAAACAAAAAGACAACAGAAAATTTTGCCAGAAGACATTTTTTTTCTCAGTCTTCACACTTGATTTGAATAAGTTGAATAAGACCATGTATGAAATTGGGGTTATGAGAGTACAGATATGAGAAGAAGACTGGAGCAAACAAGCGGGTGGGGCTGCTATTAGATAAGAAAAAAAAAGACTAATATCATTTTTGCATTTTTCACAAATGATGCATCAACATTCACTAATTCAGTCTCTCTTTTTTGTCAAAGGAATGGACTGTAAATTACAAAATCTTGAGGAATTATTCAACTTAAGTTCAAGATTTAGTGTGCTATGCACTTTATCATATAACAGACAATGTTTTGTTAAGGAAAATGTTAACAATGTATAAATATGAAACAGAGAAACACTGATGAAATTAGTAATATAGCTCCAAAATGTCAGTCTGATCATTTGCTTGCTTGACAGGGCACAGCTGTCCAGAGGCCGCGTGCTTCACACCGCTGTTGAAAGAGTTGGGTATTACGACTCATCAGTTGCATTCAGTGTAGTGCAAAGTCTGCAGAGAATGTTGTAAACGTTTAGTTTGGTTCCATCTGCCAATCAATTGGAGCAGCAGTGCAGCTAATAATTAACAGACTGCAAAAGTGGAATGATGACTGAAATAAATGTGATCAATATTTAGAGAGGGAATTTGTCAAAAGGTGTTTGTAGGTTGTATAATAGCTCATTTGTTTACCTGTGGATTATATGGATAACGGTTCCCTGTTGAGAGTGTTGGATGGTCCTGGTGGCTGAGTGTTTGAATAGGAGATCATGCAGATATTTGTGCTGTTGGAGCTGTTTTGATGCAAGTTCCCCCTCGGGGCATTGCCTCTTCCACTTTTCCTAAATGAACTAAGTCCATTGGAGAGACGATTAGAGACTTTGCGCACCACTCCAGAAATTCGCCTGGTCCGTTTATACAAAGCGATGTCGTCCTCCAGCTCTGCAGGAGGCACCTCGATGTTTCCAGTGTACCAAAACACCCACCAGATAAGGCTGAGAAAAATGATCACAGCTCCAGAGTAGATCAGAAGGTCGTTAAAGAAAATATCCCAAAACACACCAGACAAGAGGATCAGAAGTCCCAATAGGTCATGAACTACAGCAAACCAAAAGGAACACTTGCACCGACCCACTCCCTGACCACTTTTCTCCATGGCTATGACGCTTTCTTTCATCACTATGAATATTTTTTGCTATATCAGGTAGAACGAGTGACACAGGTGTGAGCAGTACGCCATGCAGCCACTCTGAGGGAAACGTGTTCTGTAAAGGGGTCAGAGTACACTGGAAGGGATAAGCCTTTGACATGGAACAGCTGAACAAATTACACCTTTATCTTGCATTATGGCATGATCTCCCTACATGCAAACATGCTCATTTTTAACTGGAAGATTACAGCTGCATGATTTAGTCAGAAATGTTTTCATAGGTATTCACAGAGGGGTTCAAACATTTTCTTGTACTAGAAATCATTGATACGTGTCAAAAAAAGTCAAATAAAACATCATTTGAGAGCTCAACATGGATTCATTATGGGTTCCCCCAGAAAGACAAGCTGAAAAGAAAGAACCCAATTTCTTTTTAAATGATACCAGCAATAGTCTTACATTTTGTTACACTGAACACATGTATTGCAATTAAATGTAAAAAAAAAAAAAAACAACTAATAATATAATTCTTTGATAAACTGATTTTATATAAATTGTTAGTGCGCATATTTTACATCCTTCAATCAAATGATCGATATTAATCACTTTGTGATTTACCACTACATCCTGTGCATTCATTTTCTGCTTTACATGTAAATAATTTTTGGGCAACAGATCACCGTGGCCCGTTTCATGTTCCATTCAGTCACACTTGTTCCATATGAAGTGTGTGGCGTGTCTTCGGTCCTCGGCGCCTCAGTTTGTCCTTAATGATGGGCAACAACACTAGAGCAACTACAATGAACATGATGCCAACAGACAGACAAACAGGTCCCATGCTAGGTGGCACATCAGTCACCCCAAATTCACTAAGCAGGTACAATACAATGCCTGTGCATAATACCAGTACTCCAATAACTGCAAGAATTATAGGTTTGTTGTAGTAAGTCCAGAGCGGCGGCTCTGCAGGTGCAGGTTCACGCGCAGAACAAAAAGGGTTCTGAACTAAGCCTGCAATCCTCACGTCGGTCTGTAGACCCTCAGCTCCAGAGGTCATCATGAACAAACCCTGCAAATCTCTAGTCCATTTGAAAAACCATGAAAGAATGTGTTAATTACATTTCATGATCAAACACTAAACCACATTTCACAGCGGCAGCAGAAACGCCCAGTATCAGCTTACCTGTTTATCTACTGTTAGCTTTCAAACACAAGTCTTTTCTCCGACACAATGCTTAATCAGCTTTAATGAGCACATCCAAAAGCAGCTATGTGCTTCTGTCTCCAACCTGGCGAACAGTCTTTGGTGTTCATGTAAGCGTATCCCCACACTCATTGTACTTGGTGTAATTAAAGGTCAGGGAGGGGCATGAGACTCATCAAATAATGTCTGCATCCTGTCATGCAGAGCAATATCTTTGTAAAATATACAACACACACATGCTCTTGGGTTTCTGACCTCCCATTTAGGAAGATGGGAAGGATTTTAGGTGATATTAAACAAAAATAATCTTGTTTGCGTTATGTGAACACAAAAATGAATTTGCATGCATACGTAAGGCAACTACACTGACAGCCCTTAACAAGCTGCTGTCAGCTGGATAAAGCAACTAGATACACAGCAGCTGGTCCAACACAAGCCTGAGGAGAGATGTCACAAAAAGCCGGTAAACCAACATGAGTTCTGTGTACAGTATGTATGATGTAGTCATATTGTGTTGAGACATATCAAATCAAGACTGAAATTTTGTATACAATAATAGGTGATAAAACAACAACTAATCACACACACAGCAAATGAGGAAAGAGTGTTTATTTCATATAAATCTACAAATTAGCCATATGTAACTACAGCAGTTATGAACAAACACTAGGGACTCTTTTACTTACACTAAGTCCTATACTTACACTAACAAATATGCATAATTAGCAAGAAAACAGTTTATATATACACTTTCTTCAGACGGACACTTTCTTCTGTTTCTTTTGTTGGGCTTTTGGTGCTTTTTTGCCCAGTTTCCTCTGTCCTTGTCTGGGTGTCCGGCTTCTTTTGGTTGTAGCTGGCTTGGGCACTTTCTTTGACCCCTTTCTGGATGTGGCCTACAGCATCAAAATCAAAAATGTTAAAGTCTGTCTAGAATACAGCATCAGGAAAAGCTTATAAACATTTTAAAGTTGACATATTAAACCCATTTTCCCACAAGTTAATACAGTTCCCTGGAGTCTTAATAAAATTAAGTCAAAATACCACATACTACAGCTGTGTATAAAACACTTTCTAAACGCCCAGTTTCACTGCCTGTTGCTTTAAATAACAACGAGCCACTGCTCACACTGCCCCCGTCTGCCGCACATCAAGACTGGCTGGTTTTTCTTCTGGATCAAATCTACTATACCATCTACATTTCTCAACAGATTGCAAAAGATTTATCTCCAGTTACTTCAAATCTCAAACGTTAGGTAATGGTAGCTGCTAGATGCTTGAGAGGTGCATTTTAAGATACAGTACCAGAAAAACTGGTATACCAGTTACTACTCTGTAGGTTCCCCATGGGATCTTGGAGGGCTCGTTGCACAGTCCTCACGGCCCATCACGTGAAATGATTCTTGCCAGCCAACAGTGGTCACAAGTCTTTTTACCGCCACGCTCCTGTCGTAGGTTCGATGTTTTGCCAGAATTCTTGTAGTCATGATACACACTTGAAATGCTCATACGTAAAAAATCCAAACTTTGCTTCCATCTCTGAAATGCTATGACCCATCTCACACTGCCAATTATTAAACCGCGATGAAAATCGCAAAATCATGATAACGTCCCATTCTCTCAGCGGAAACAGCTCTAGAAGCTTCCATAGATGTCTGTTGCTTCATATATGCCCTGGTGGATGCAACCAATGACGTGCACAGGTGGCGTTGCTTTGCATTTTGAATAGGCCCCAGATTTTCTGGTACTTCAGTGTACATGAACTGAATTACTTACATTAAAAGTACATTGGTGTTATAAGTAATTGTAACTCATGGTTTTAATCCTGCGTTGTACTGACCCAGGCTGTAAAAGCACAATGGTTTTAGTGCACATGTACAGGTTTTTGCCGACTGGTTTTTGGGATGTCGGCATCAAAAATAAATGATGGCTACTCAGCCGCTCTGTCCTCCCAGAGCCGACGTAGTGATGCGCGCTGGTCTGTACAGCCGACAGCAGGCCACTTCCCGTCCATTTTTCTTAACTTAGACTTAATGCTGAAGCATCCGTGACTCACAACAAACAAATGTGATCAAGTTTTGAGTGGAGACACTGGTGCAGTAGATGGAGATATTCAGATGGGGAGCGGGATCAAACCAGTGATTTAGTTTGTGACGTAGAATGCGGATGCACATTCTGAACAGAACGTTTAAGCCTGTATTTTCTGAAACAGGCAACATACAAATAATTGACTGGGTTCTCATGTTTTAAAGTTGGGGAGATTTTTTGTTTTTCACTGTTTTCAGACAGAAAGAACATGCATTCAGACTTTCTCGTGTGAAATACATCTGCTAGGATTGCACTGATCACTCTGGCAGCTCCTGAAGTCCTTTTTCACTTTAGAACTTTTGGCCAAGTTTGTGTTACGTCATTACAACTTTATGCATGCGCTTAACTTAATTCTTGCAGCTTTTGACATGACCAGGCACGACGTACTGGGCTTGTGCCACCTACTGGCCACTACACTCCTGTGAGTGTTTTCAAATAGTTCTTTTTTTTTATTATTGCATTTCTATATGGATGGAGATATTTTTCAAAATATAGTTTTTTTGGATTTGTTTTAAACTGAAGGGTAAAATCTACTATCCATCTACATGGAGAGGGTCTGTGTAAATACTTAACAGTACTGACCTCCAGCTTAGGCTTTTTACTAGGGGACTCGATAGGGACCAGCTGTGGAATGGCCTCCTCTTCCTCCTCCTCATCATCATCATCACCATCACCACCACCACACTCGACAGACTTCTCAGCTACTGCTTCTTTAGCATCAACATGCTTCTCCTTTAAACCAGATTTCTCTTTGCTCATCCGCTTCTTCTTTCTTCCCTGAGAATGGAGATATAATTCAGTTAATATGATGCAGTTCTCTTTGCTCATATCCAAGCTTTAATTCTTTTGTATAAAAGAGACAAGGAGGATATGGCTGATGACTACATAACATCCATGAAGAAAGTCCCAGGACGATGCTATATCTAATCATGGGTTGGAGAAAAAACTAGGAGAACATCATCTCCATGGCAACTGCAAAATAATTTGAATATTTTCCTGCAACTAGAGCAAGGATGCACTTGCCTTGGCTAATTGGGCTTTCTTCAGCTCCTCCTCCATCAGCTTCAGGTGACTCAGGTCAGAAGTGTAGATGGGAAGAGCCACAGAGGTGTGACTTTTCAGGTGGATGATTTTGATGTTTGTTCCTGACTGCTCAAATCATAAATCAAAGCAATTAAGGACTTCGGAACACGTCCGAGTTAAAACACAAAAATCAGTATCCTGCACACAATGCTAAACGACATTCTATGTTGAACATCCTTATCTCACCAAGTGTAACTTTGTTGAAATGGTGCTAACCGCCGTGACAATGTTCTCAATGATCTCATCTGTCGTCATCCCCGAGTGTGCCACACGCGCCAGGCTAACAAAACGGACATAACACGTGAATAAGGACGACAGATAATAAGAAAGAAAGAAAGTACTACAACATTTAGTTCAAAAGTTAGTGTATCAGAGGTTGTAGGGACGAGCTCCAATGGACAGAGACTCATCTGGATACACTCCGAGTTACTCTGGCACCGTGTTAACCCCAAACCAGCACCAAAGCGGCTGGGCAGAGTTTGCTGCAGTGCCGTTTATTGACAGGAAACAGGAAACGGTGGCTTTACCAACAGGAGCCTTTTTTGTTGACGCAGAGGGTTGTGCCCTGAACGAGCCGATCCAAATCTCTGGCCAGATGTTTGCTATTCAGATCCACAGACAAGGGAGCCCTGGAATGCACAACCAGGGTGTTAATGGCAAAGCCATACAATGATCATTACCTCCACTTAACAGAATGGACAAAAACACTGAATAAAACTAACATTCCATTTACATTATTCTATTTTACACAACTGTGACAAAACCGAATTAAGAATCTGCCAGAGCATGGATATGCTGCCGCCATTCATAATGAAGAGGGTGGTGAGTGAGGAAGAAGATTGCAGTTTCAGAATTGCATCCTTTTACTGCTTCCTGAGGTTATGACGTATCAGAAGTGGCTAAAGACTAGCTGTAAGAAGTCATTTTTGTTTTCCACAGTTGGGATAAAAGGCCATAATTGGACAAACCGACAGAATTGTGTTGGGTGTGTGCCAAGCATCATTCTAACAACAGTGGGACTAATGACCTGTGGTGACCTTAAACTCTTTAAAAAAACTCAAACTCAATGTAAGATACTGTATGGTCTGGATAATTGAGGCCGTTTTGTGGCTAGAACATCTTGTAAACATGGTTGGCGTCCAGACTTCTGCCAGGTACGACTATTTCACCACTATAGTCCAAATACATTCAGTATAAACAAGTCTTTGCCTTCTGAATAGTGGAAGCATACATGTGTATGGAGACATTATTGTATCCACTATTATCCACTAGTAGACACTATTGTATCCAGTGATTTCAGTTTCATATCTAAACTGGCTGTTCAGACTAATCTGCATCTATTTGCAACATCAGCTGTGGGAGTGCTGACAGTTTACATGAAATGTGCCAATATCCATTTTGAAAACGTTTACCTTATTGAGTACAAAGTCTAATTAAATAATATCACAATGGACCGAAAAGTTAAACACTTTGACTAAGACAGTAAATCATACTTACTTCTTCCGCTCATAGAAATGTTTCCCGATGTGGGAAGGTAAACGGCGGCGAATCCGTGCGTCTGCCAGGAAGATTTCGAAGTTTCCAAGGAGCTTCCTCTTGGCTTCGAACGGCTTATATTCAGTCTTCAGTACTTTGAAAGGAATCACCTACAAAAGCATGCGGAAATCAAGTCAAATATTTAAAAGATCACCTTCTTCCCAATCCATTAAAATGTTTGGAGTTTCCAATCGCAGGTCTGGAGTCCAGATGTTTCTCTACTAAAATACAGGAGGATCAGCTTTTTAAAGACTCAGCAATTAAGTGATGATTAAGATTTGAATAAAGCGTGTTAGAGCACTGGCTAGTGACAACAATGGCCATGGATTGTTTCAGAGGTTGTAGGGATGAGCTCCAACAGTGGCGGAAGCTCATCTGGATACGCTCCGAGTCACTTTTGCACTACTTTTACCCACATCCACTACTGAAAGGGGACAGGGTTTGCTGGAGTGCCAATTTCTTGCACATTTCACAGTACAAATGAAAGACAGCATACCTGAGGCATAAACTTGACCCCTTTCTGCGTGAGTAATTTCGTATAGAACCTTTCTGTCTGATCTGCAGTCATGTTGGGTTCATCCCGGGTGAAGAGGCAAACTTCGACAGAGTCATTGCGGAGCGCGTGAGGCAGAGGACTGCGGAGAACAGAGAACAGCGGGACATTGGTTAGATTTTGTAATATGAAAAACCGGTCAGGGATTAAACGCTTTCAGAATCTGTGCTGTCGCAAAGAAAGTCACTGCAATGATCCTGCCCTCCATCTGAATGCCTAATGCATGAGTATCTGTACCAACACACATTGCTACATCAGCTCCCAGCCTCAGAGGACATTAAAGCCGAGTGAATAAGGTTGGTTTTTTTATGTCCCAGGTACAGTCAGTAAAGACTTGTCCTAAAACTTCACTACTTTTTCAACCTGGGTCAAAACTAGGCAGGATGTCGAGGGAATAAACCTCTCCTAACCCGCTCCTCAAGCATCCAGCAGCCTAATTATCAAGATTCACAGTAACTGGAGACAAAATGTTTCTTTTGTACCTTATAGATCATACAGCCTTGAAAAACGACTCGTTAAAATCAGAAATGTAAATGCTATAGTGCTTTTAAACTATACAGTTATGTAATTATATAAAACCTGGAGAATATATCTACAACTAGACAAATAAAGAAATCATGATAGTCTGCTGACTGATTTATACATGCACATGCTCTCAGATACAGCAGGAGAGATAGAGCAGGAGAACAAACAAAGGGCCAAGCGAAACCTACATACGAATGGTCTGCTCTTGTTTGGGGATCTTCCAAAAGGTAAGGAGAAGACAGAGTTGTTGAGTTTCGTTGAGAAGAAGCGTTTGGCTTGAGGTGCTCTTCAAATAAGCCTGCAGTGCCTGTACAGCTTTCTTCACCTGCAATCCACAGAGCATTGCCATTATCATCAAGTATGCACCCTTAATAAATCATAGTGAAATTAAATCAACCTGCCGTAGCAACTGGGCTGCTCATACCCCATTCTGTCTTTACCAAGGCTCTAAAAAGCAGCAGCCTTTACCCTTTTACCCTAAATGTTACCCTATTACCCTAAATGTAGCTGATCTGTACTAGAGCTCCATTATTATTGTACTTAACAAACTAACTGCATGACCAAACTGTCAGTCAATCACACAGTCAGGGTCCATTTCAGATTGTTTTAGTTATTCTGTGTGGGTTGAAGCAAGTGTGAGATGGAAAAAACCTCAGCAACATCAGATCACACCTTCATTACAAATCTAAGAGACGAAACACTTCAGATATGACAAAAGTGACTTGATTTAGAGAATAGGAAGTTTTTTTGGAAATTTGTCAGTCTGTTCCTTTATACATTGCCATAATACTGGTTTTATTCTTTGCTCTGTATCTTTACAGGTCTATAATATCCATAAACCAGACTGTCATATACCAGCCATAAGCATCACAACTGTTCTTACTGCAAAATACACAGCAAAGCGTAATTCTAATTATCTTGATATCAGGTTTGACTACAAAGCCACTTTGTTACTATAAAGTTATTTTATTAGATTTACCTTACTGCTATTTTAGTATTATTACAGTGCCACTTATAGAATTAACAATATTTACAGCCAGATGCTGTACAGGAGTTTGATAGTGCAATTGCTTATCCAAAGTGTGTGGATCAGATGCACATCCATGCTGCCTTTCATACTGAAGAACACTCCAAGTTGTATATGACTTACAATAATTACTTTGATTATCATTTGGGCCACTGACTTCCCAAGGCCCTGACTCCAAGTCTGCTCTCTTCTATAGCAAGCTAACTCCTCCACCGTCACCACCAACTACCTACTAACACTTCCACGATCTAAAAAAATGCTAGGTTCGACATTATTTACTCTTACAGGAAAAAATATATGTATATATGTGTATACGAAATTCTATTAAACCTGCACAGAGCGTCATGCTAGTTACCGGCGATGCATGCCATAAACTAGCCTCGTTAGCGATCTAGCTACATAGCACCACAAAACTTCATTTCATTTAGCTAGATTGCTCATATGCGCTTTAAAATCTACATGTAAAATGTACACACATGTACACGTGCCTAAGTACAAATTTCAAACCGTCAAATAAAGAGAATAATACCTGTAAAAGGTCTAGGGGCACTTTATTTGCGGCTGGGGGCTCCATCATACACGTGTGCGGGAGAACTGCAATGCGCATGCGCGGGATGGAGACTTCCTGAAGAGTTGCGTAAAACCAAAACCACGACAGAATAATAGGCTAAAAAACTTTCATTTATTTTTAAAAGGATATAAAATATTAAACAAATATATAATATAATATAATATAATATAATATAATATAATATAATATAGACCTTCCTGGCTTTTCAATGTCAATTTTTATTTTATCCTTTTTTAAAATATTAAACAAATATATAATATAATATAATATAATATAATATAATATAATATAATATAGACCTTCCTGGCTTTTCAATGTCAATTTTTATTTTATCCTTTTTAATGCCATATTAGTTCACTGCTACTTAGAAAGGATAAATTATCCTTTTTCCCTCCAACAATACTTCGCCATCGATATGGATACATCTATATGGATACACCGTCGTGGGCTAGTAGAATGGCCACCAAAGTCTCCCAATAAAAGTCTAAGGGGGTCAGATCAGGAGACCTTGGTGGCCATTCAACTGGCCCACGATGGTGTATTCATATAGGTGTATCCATATACATGGCCCACCCTGTACATAGTTTTATTCATTCATCATGTATATTTTAGTTTTTGTTCTCACATTGACACATTATTAATTATTCTTCAGGGTGGTACAGCAGCTAGCGTTCAGTCATGAGCTTGGTTTACTCTCTATGCACATCATGTTTGCATGGGTTTCCTTAGGGTTCTCGGGTTTCTTCCTACTTCCCAAAAGCATGCCAGTGGATTGGCTACTCTAAATTACCCCAGGTGCAAATGCACATGGTGGACCGGCACCCCAATGACAGTGCATCCAGTGTTTCTGAGGATAGGCTCCAGGGCCTGAATGCTTAGCTTACAGTTTTTGAGCTTTGTTTGATTTTACCCTGGATTACACTGGTGGTTCACTGTTTACCAGGTTACACTGCCTGTGCTGCACACTGAATTTCAAGTTTCGAACTCAATCAGCTTTTTAAAACATGACAACTAAGCAATCAAAATAATCTTACCATTGCTTGAGCAAAAATTGTGATTTTTCTTTGGTTATAGGAAAGATTTAGTATATATCTTTTGTCTTTTACAGTATGATATTGCAAATTTCATTGACCAACATTGTTCTCACTGTACCTCAATCTGAAGAGTTTTTATCTTACGTGTTATATTTATATGCCATTAATTAGGCCAAAAGTCTCAGCAAACATACAGATTACTAGCCATAAAAGAAAACTTGTACCGAAGCGCATTTGAAGTGAGAAGTTGCTTATCAGAGGTATTTTCCCCCCCCAAGAGCAATAGGTGTTATAGACCAGACTACACAAACACCAGTAAGTCTACAGTCTACCTGACTGTTCAGGGTTCAGGTTCTAACACATGTCCTTGGAGTTTGACCTGATGGAGGGATATACAAGATCATATAAATCACTTTGTCTCTGAATGCATTATGCTTCACAATGTAACTCAAAAGCTTGTGGTGTTTTCCTGTAATTTTGAGTACTCTGTATACAGTTACACAGTTTCCCATAGAGTTTGTAGGTTGTTGTGAGTGTGAGTTTTGTGAGCTGGAGTATGAAATGAAAATTCTTTGTGTCATGTTCATTTTACATAGGCCCACTTAAACAAGGCTTTCATCACCATTTCATCACAGCCTATTTAAAGAAACACTGTCACTGTACCTGATTACCTCAATGACCTCCCTCTGGCTCTCTGATTATAACACACACACACCACAATGTACAGCATTATAGGCTCTAGCAACATATAAAAAGAAAAGCAGGAAACTGCATCTCTCTATCCACATTAGGGTTTGAACCATACAAGATACACAAACACAATATAACTTTATTAGACATCAAGAAGTTATTTAATAGTCTCACTGATGTAAAGGACACTTCAAAAACCTACATTATTCTGACCACTAGGGGCCACTAGTGAGCGCCACCACTGTACAACCCAGCTGGCTGGGAGCTTCTGACCTTCTGACCATACCTAGAATTTATTTTAATAATCAAGTAGATCACCTGTACGAGTTCTGTGTGAATTAACGCGGCACACAGGCAGTCAGCAGGTAAGAACGTTTACAAAAAGGTTAAAAACGCCAGCAATGGGGAACAAGCCACGACAGCAGCAAAGAGATACGTATACTTTAAGCAAACGTCAAAATAAAAGTTCGACCAAACGCATATGATTACTAGAAATCTGAATCAGTTTAGAACATCTTCAGAACAGATTAAACTTTCTGGGAATTACTTTTAATTACCTTGAGCATGAATCAAGACAATGCACATTTTCATACCCAGTAACAAGTTCTTTCACACTGGATCTCAAAAAACACATCTCACAAGGAGATTCCCTTCATAATGTATCCCCTGATATCCCAGCTAACAATTCTGGTTTCTCAAACGTTTTGGAAACGTTTGTTTTTGGTTCTTCAAACTAATCTTTCCAGATCATTTGGTTTTCCCAGAAAGCTTCCTTTATGGAAATACATCATTCGTATGTCATTACACGTTATTGTTCCTCAAACCTTCTCGTAACTTAAAAAGAATTTAAACTTCCCGGAAGTTTGCGTTAAGCCAATGCCATGAGAGTGCTCTGGTAAGCCTTAAGTTATCTTGCACTAACCCAGGGTGCTTCAGAGGGTGCTTTGTATCCTAATGCAAGGGATTGTTCTCCGAAACTTCCCATCACGTAACTCATAGTTTAGGAAATCATCTACACCTTCTCATTCATGCAGTGACACAGTCAATCAGCAGCAGTGCAGAGGGAGGAATATAAAGGATGCAAAGATCCTATGATAAAGATGAATGGCCCAGCACCGTGCTCAGGCACTTTAATCTGTCCAGCAACTGTATTTAAGCCATGGTCATGGGTATTTAAGTCATGGTCCAAACCTGAAGGATTAAACAGACAGCTAAACAGAAGTCTGATTAGGGATATTCATAAAAAGCCAACCAGAAAGAAGAAATGATCAATTCATGTTTTTATTTTGCTGTATAATGCTGACATCGCCACAGAAGTACGTAAAACTCAATCAGACGCTTAGTGTGAGAAACTGTAACATTACAGTTCTTTTTTTCCGAGTACAATTTGTTTAGGATAAGCAATGACTAGTTATTGTGTGCATAAGCCTGATCCTGTTTAGTTTTGTTTACAGCAGGCTACAATGTGCATTAATATTAGACTGAAATTGTGCATTTATTAAAAAAAAAAAAAAAGAAAAAAAAAAAGCTAATCATTTACTGAAACGCATGCGCATAGTCCATATCGCAACTGTACTGATTTCAAAAAGACCCAACTAAAGATCTGATCTAGGAGAAGACCAGAAAGGTAGGAGATATGCAAAGAGAAATCAGACATCACCAAAGCTTTAACATAACTTTGGAAGGCTCTGTGCTGTTCCTGTGCTCATGTCCTCAAGCAGTCTGAAACTGTACAAACACCGAATCGTAAAGGAAGGCAACACATACAGACTGATTACATACATGCACCCCTTTTTAGTGCAGTGCTGGAAGGGTTAGACTTCAGAAACAAGATCACTTCCTGATACAGTCAACCAGCTACAGATCTATAAAGCGTCCACACAAGCTTGACCCTGGAGAACATCTCCAGGAGATCTCACGTTCAGAAAATCTGTGTGCGCGGTCAGTTTCAGGTTGCTTAAGGACAGTTAACAAAGGAATGGCTTCATCCTTCAAAGAAAAGGGCAGTTAAAAAGCCAATAGTCGATAAGAAGATTGCATCTATTTCGTCACTGAATATGGGCCTGTGAAATGGGCTGGCTTTAAAATTGGGCTACATGAGTGGCATAGCTGAGCTCTCAATATGAGAAAGCCGTCACACCGAGCTTTTTTCTATAATATTGTTCTTCTTAAAACACACTGTCGTTTTGATATTGTCCTTTTCCAAGCAGTTCTCTTAGTTTTGTCCATAATAAGAGAATGGAGCAGGTCGGAGGAATCCGGTCGTTAGGTCGCTGCATCCTTCCTCCTAATCCACAGTGCAGCAGATCAGTCCTTCGGTGTGGATTCAGTCCTTCTCTGGCACCAACTTCAACACTTTGCCAATAGCAATTGTTTTTCCTGCAGAGAGAAATGACACATTTACATTTAAGGCATTTAGCAGACGCCTTTATCCAGTGCGACTTACAAAAGTGCTTTGATGTCACTATCAACTAATATATTCTGTTACTAGCTCTGATGTCTATTAACAATACAATCAGGTATGACAAAGGTTTTTTTTTTTTTAAATGAAAGGGATACCTACAAGTGACGCATCCGTGTACAACTGCATTCACCACACATCCAGTTTATCAAGACTTCCAAAAGCAATTAAGCCAATATTTCTGGCCATCTCATCCAGTGTGTACAGAGTACAGACTCAAATGATTTACTGATCCAAGTTACCAGATCTTACCCTCATCCCTCAAAGTGAAACGACCCATCTGCGGGAAGTCTTTGAACGTTTCTAAGCAGATCGTTCCTGCCGTTCTGAGACGGGCAATGCACACTTGGTCTTGTTTGACAAAGCGGGGACGTGTCTTGCTCTTCTCTCCTGTCTTCTTGTCCACCAAACAGATTAAGGCCTTTAAACAGAAGCATTTAGTCAACACAAAATAAATCGAGAAAAGCATTTCGTACATGCAACAAGGAGAAAGCCACCAGTTCCTTACTGTTATCTGCACTTCCTCTATGCAGGTATGGATGTGCAGGACTGCATTGTAACCTGGACATATAATGGATTTGTGTTCAATAATGACAATCTGTAAAACAACAACAAAAAAAATCCAATAAGGACAGGGAATGAGGCAAAAACACAGGAAGCTGCTTGTACAGCAAGCAACTACAATCATTGCTCTACCTGGGCGTCAAACGTGCGCCCTGAGTGGCAGAGGTTCTCTGCATTGCATAAGATGAAGCCAGGAAGAATCTCCTCTTCTTCAATGCCTTTGAGACGTAGCTTCAGGTTTTCTCCAGGCCCTGCGTCATCCGTCTCTACATCATCGGACAGTAGGCTCAGCACCTCCACAGTGTGCTGGAAAACACAGCAGTCTTGAAAAACAGTCTTGACTTAGAAGTGAAATTCAGTGTTCAGGTGCGTGATATAATCTTACCCTATTTGGCATCATGATAAGCTGTTGTGCTTTGCTAATAGTCCCTGATTCCAGTTTGCCAAGAACCACAGTGCCCATGTCCTGCACAGAAAAGCAAGTCTGTGATGTGATGTCTGATTGTAAAGGCTAATTATTTACTATAATGTGAAATGCAGTTCACACAGACTCATCCTTATAACATCTCTGGCTTAGAGTGTAGTGATTTTACATACTCTAGTTATGAACATCCCAAATTCCCTACACAGGGTACACCCTACCTAGCACTCTCGAGCTTTAATGTAGACCAACCGTTGAGATTCAGTCAGAAAAAAGGCACAACTCTTACACAAACTACCCATTTTCATATTTGACAGTTCTTGCATGAAAATGCTTTTTATTTATGCCACTGTCTCGTGCTTACTAGTCCACTCTCTACAGTTTTCACATACTGTACTGTACTAAACTACACTAAACATATAACCTCCAGAGTAACTCCTCTTACTTTCACAGGTAGGTTTATGTGATGAGAATGTGATTCAGACAAGATATGGAGTGCTAATAACTACAGGACAGCTATCAGAATCAATTTCACTGTTGTGTACTGTTAAAATGTTTAGAGTATTTACATCATAATTGATCCCCTGATCTACTTTCATTTGTGTACTGTAGATCTACTAAAACCTGCTGGTTAGGTCTGCATAAATGCATATTATTCAAGGTTCCTTATATGTCACATGTGCAGTTTTAACTAATACAAAGTACAGTGAAATGTAAAGAGACTTCTCTGTAGACTGAGCAGGTAGGAGGTATTGACAGAATACTTCATTTTCATTTTGATGAACAGTCTCAATAATGGCTAATTACACTACAAATAAGTACTAAATATAAAAATACGTCCTTACCCTGTACTTATCAACAATGGGCAATCTGATGGGACCGTCACTTGATCGGTTGAAGTTTGGCAAGCTGTCCAGATGTGGGATAAATGGTAACCCCCTAAAATGAAAAGAAAGATCATACATTGGAACTTGAGTCATTTGCTAAAATTCACAGTAATTATCACTACTGTGCATGAGCCTACCCTACAGTCTGTCAACACTGCTGTGAGGAGAAAGTGTACTATATAGTACAGAGGAATAGAAAAATTTCTTATAACATGGACAAGAGCGGCATCACTAGGAATGGATCCCACATCAATTCCAAATAGACAGCGCATTGGCTGGAGTGCGCTAGAATTACATTTTGAATGAATTTGCTTACTGTGCCACAATGCAAGTGATATGAGCCTCACTTACGTGTACCAGGGACACATATCAGAAGGTTCCTTTAAGTTGGCTCCTGTCAGTCCCGAGCAGGGCATGAAGTGGATGTCTTTCTTTGGATTAAAGCCCACCTTCTTTAAAAATGGCACTAATTTCTCTTTACACTCCTCGTATCTGTAGAGAAAAGATGTTTTAGTACAATGTCTCATGACAGCTATGCCATTAATTTCACTGTTGACATGAAAACAGTGTGTGTTTACCTATCCAGGCTCCAGTTTACTGTGGGATCGTCCATTTTGTTGATGAGGACTATCAGGTGTTTGACTCCAGCTGTTTTGGCCAGCATAGCGTGCTCACGGGTCTGACCGCCCTTTTCAAAGCCTGTCTCAAACTCACCCTTTCTGGCAGAGATAACCTGGCAAGACAGGATAAAATAATCTCATTCAAAATAAGACTGAAAACGAAGGGGAAGGAAAAAACACACAGAAGATGTAATAACCTTTACAGAAATTGTGAAGCTGACAATAAATCAATAGGATGCTGCAACAAAAGTGAGCAAATTGAGCATTCCTGACATTTTACTGAAAGAAGATCAAGACCTAACATTCAGCAAACGAGCAGAGATTCAGTCTTTGAACCACAAGCATGATATTTCACCTCCCACACAACAGCAGAAGTACATTACCAAGCTGAAATATCGAGGACAGTAAGAAACTAACCAGCACTGCCAAGTCAGCCTGTGAGGCTCCACCAATCATGTTGGGCACAAAGCTTTTATGGCCTGGGGCATCCAGAATAGTAAAGTGCTTTTTCTCAGTTTCGAAATAAGCTCTTCCTACTTCTACTGTTTTTCCCTTGTCTCGCTCTTCCTGGTTTGTGTCTAAAGCCCAGGACAGATACCTGTAAAGAAAGGTTATTCAAATATTAGTCTTACAAAAATGTAACTGAGCAGCTACAATATATTTGAGCAGCAAATACTGTACATGCATTGATCATGCATAACATTTTGACCACCTCCTTTTCTCTACACTAATTGTTCATTTTCTCAGTTCCACTTTCCATATTGTTAGTCCCCTTTAACAGCACTGTTGTGTCTCCAGTACAACACACACTAACACACCACCATGATGTCAGTGTTACTGCAGTGCTGAGAATGAGCCATCACTCACACAAATGGTACCTGATCTCTGGGGGTGCTGACCATTAGAGATTATTATAGGGGACTAACAAAGTATATAGAGAAACAGATTACAGTTTCTACTACAATCTGTAATTGTAGAACTACAAAGTGCGTTTATATGGGAAGTGGAACTGAGAAAATGGACAATGAGTGTAAAGAAAAAGAGGTGGTCATAATGTTATGCCTGATCAGTGTATGTGTGTTAAAGAAAATAAGCCAACATAAAAAATAAACTATATTCATAAAGAATGTATACCATGTCTCCCTGTTCTTTTCTTTTGCTTCCCTTTCATATTTCTCCAGGGTCCTTTTGTCCACCATTCCAGTCAAATACCTGAAAGTAAAAAGCTTAGAATGAATACCTTACCGATTAGCTAATTTAATTAAGATGGTTTAAACAGAAAAGGGCAAGAGTACATAACTCACATGATTTGCCCACCAATTGTTGACTTGCCAGCATCTAAAACATAAAACAGAATAGAACCACAATAAGATAAAAAAAAAAAAACGGTCTTTAAACAACAATAATAAAAAAACGGGTGAATTAAGCGTGTGCTGTGACGGCACTGTGCACAGACGCACCCACGTGTCCTATGAACACCACGTTAACATGCTCCTTTTTGGGGGCATCTGGGAGAGGAGGAGGCAGTTTAGGCGTAGGCATTTCCTCATCCTCCTCCATCATCATCTCATCTTGGGCTTCTTCCCTCACAGGTCCACTCTCCTCCATAGCCCCACCTCCTGCCTCCACCTCATCTGCTTCACCCTTCTCCTCCCACGAATCCACTGTGGCAGAATCTGTTTCTCCATTCTCCACAGCAGCTAAAGAGGCAGAAAGACATGACAAAGACACCAACTTTAAGACGATGCTGTTTTTACAAAGTTCTGTGTATGTGATATACATGTTATTGCCATGGCAACGTTCCTGTCTATCCTAAACACTTATATATAAAATACACCAATCACCCATAACATTAACACCAGTGACAGGTGTAGTGAATAACATTGATTATCTCGTTACAGTGGCACCTGAAAAAAGGGGTTGGAATATCAGGCAGCAAGTGAAGAGTCGGTTGTCGAAGTTGATGTGATGAAAGCAGGAAAAAGGGCAAGTGTAAGGACATGAGTGACTATGACAAGGCCAAAATGTGACGGCTGGGTCAGAGCATCTCCACAATGGCAGGTCTTGTGGGTGTTCCCAGTATGCAGTGATTAGTACCTACCAAAAGTGATCCTACGAAGGTCAACCACTGATGACAGAGTCATGGACTCCCAAGGCTTACGGATGTGCGTGGGGAGCGAAGGAATGCCCGTCTGGTCCGATCCCACAGAAGAGCGACTGTAGCACAAATTGCTGAAAGAGTTCATGCTATGATAGAAAGGTGTCAGAACACACAGTGCCTCACAGCTTGCTGCATATGGGGCTACATCACTGCAGACTAGTCAGAGTGCCCAGTGTGTCAGAGAGGAATCACGTTTTCTTTTTCTTCATGATGGCCGGGCGTCTATGTGTCACTTACATGGGGAAGAGATGGCACAGGGATGGGCTATGGGAAGAAGGCAAGCTGGTAGATGCAGTCTGATGCTCTGGACAGTGTTCTGCTGACAAACTTTGGATCCTGGCATGAATGTGAATGTTACTTTTACATGTAATACCCCTACCTAAACATAGATCAAGTACACCCCTTCATGGCAAAAGTATTCATACTGTAATGGCAGTGGCCTCGTTCAGCAGGAGGATCACGCTTTCAGGAACATGACAATGAGTTTAAGGTGTCGATATGGCCTCCAAATTCTCCAAATCTCAATCGACTGAGCACTGTTGGGTGCGATCCATGGAGGCCGAATCTTACTATTTACAGCATCTGCTGCTAACGTCTTGGTGCCAGATACCACAGAATACCTTCAATTCCATTCAGAGTTCTTGTGGAGTCTTCAACAAGTCAGAGCTGTTTTGGCAGCTACACAATATTAGGAAGGTACTAGCCCCAGAGTGGCGCAACGACAACGCGTTTGCCCTATCATCCGGAGATCGCGAGTTCGAATCCGGGTGATGCTATAGCTGCCCGTGGCCGGGGGCTCAGAGAGCAAGATTGGCCGTGCTCTCAGGGAGGGGCAGCATACGTTCTCCCCCCATGTCAATCAGCGCGACACTGTCCAGTCACGGGCATCTGTAAGCTCATGCATACAAGAGGAGGGCGGGGGCGCTTTCCTCCGGGCGGGCCATAGCACCGGTTGCATGAGCAGCAGTTCGAAAAGAGGCAGCGGCATGCGTCACGTGTATGGGAGGACGCACGCGATGGCAGTCTCCCGGACTGGCGGTTCGTCGTGTGACAAGGGGGGAAGCACTGACGGGTGGGAATTGAACATGACTAAATTAGGGAGACAATCGGGGGAAAATCCCCCCCCCAAAAAAAACAAAAATTAAGCAGGTGATTTTAATTTTATGGATTATTGGTGTAAATGTTATATAATAAATACATAATTAAATGAACAAATAATTTCTGCTTACTGATTGGTTATAGCAGTTTTATGGCCAAATGTATCCTTTTACATATGCAGTCTTGTTACTGGGGTGAAAGAAGCTGACACCAGAGTAGAAGTGAATTAAAAACTAAATATAAGCAGGAAAATAATAGGAAGGAGATACAACTGCATTAGAAATATGCTTCATGGCTGCAGGCTGACATTCAGCAGGTTTGCTGTTTGAGGAGATCACAAAGCTTTATCTCTGTGTGCAGTGAAACAGAATTATTAAGCAGATAAATGACATGTTGTGGGCTGAGAGGCACATGTTCAACCTGTAGAGCAGGTCTGTGCGAGTGTGGGTGTTGTGTAATGGCAAGGTGAATTGTTAGTAATGTGGACCAATCAATGCTCTAGCAAGAGTTGCTTGATTAATTAAATGATGTTCTTGGTTTACACGTGCAACTGTGGCAATCAATCATCAGAGAATAATGAAGAAAATGCATTATGGAATAGGTAACTATACTTTAATACATTTATACTGAATATATTTAATATAACAGTGAATTCAAGAGGATACACAAGTCTACAGGTAATCTAATAGATAAGGATCTTTCCTTTCCATGATACCAACCAGGGAGGTCGAAGGCTACACGCAAAGCCACGTCTTTTCTAACTGTTCTAACAACGTCCAAGGCGCGGCACAACACCCGTGGAGGAAAGCGCTATCCACCTACTTCTGCATACAGGAGCTCACAGACACCTAGGATTGGCTAGTGTTGGTGTGATTGATGGGGAGAAGGAGTATGTCACACCTCCCTCCCGGAGATCTCAATTGATTTGGCTCTTATGGACTCCTGGAGACTTTAGATAAGAATATATTTATGCTCCTTAAGTAAATAAACTGTCACATGGACTCACTGCACTGTGTATGGCCTGAAAATGTAATTATACATATATACATATAATCATGCTAATGCTATGATAAATCAACATTAGGCAGACAATTCATTAACTGATCAGTGGGACTCCAGGAGACACAATCATGCACACACACAGCTGTCGATCTTGGACAATAACTAACCTTGTTAGATATCAGGTGACAATTTCTTTGATCACATTTCTGCAATAACATTAACTCTTTATAAGAGGGTTATTCTGGTTATGGTTATGACACTGCTGTTTGGGAATGATTCAGTCTCTGGCTGTAGGTGCAGGAGCTGAGCACAGAGAAGGCATGAAACATGAGCATGTACAGACTGTTACATGAGCCAAGCTGTACGATCTCCAGCTGGCCTCTATATAGCTGATCTACCACTAATGCCTGTACTACAACACCATAATTGGTAGAAATATACATGTACTCTAATTTGCCTTCACTGATCTGGAAAACACTAGTAGCCATAGTAATTCGAGTAGATCTGCTCACTTGAAATCTTGATTATATCTAAAGTTAAAGCACACTTACCGACTGGTTCTGAAATCTCCATGCTCGTAACTGTGTCTGGACCTAAAGAGAGAAGACTATACATCTTACACAGTATAGTACTGACTGGTGTTTGCAAAGCACAAGACGCACGCTGGGAATATTATTCACTACAATACAATTACATAAAGATGCAATAGAACCAAGCCATAATTACACATAACGACGTACAAATAATGAGACAGGAACACAACTATAGTACTAATGTCCTAAAGTTACATTTATTTACTGTTCAGTCTAAAGACCATTACAGTTATGTAAAAAGAAAACCATTTACATTTATGGCATTTGGCAGGCACTCTTATCCAGAGCAATTTACATTTATGTCTTTTACACAAACGTGAGTGAGAGCTAAGGGTTGTGCTCAGCGGTCCAGCAGTGGCAGCTTGGCAACATCCACGGAGCTACACTGTTCACTTCAAGAAGGGACGCACTGATCTTATACTAAATACTGGTAATGGGGTCCTGCTGGTCTGAAGCCCTGGTACCCTGGTCTACACTGGTACACGGTTCTGCACGGCTCTACACGGTTCTGTACTGGTCTACCCTGGTCTACACTGGTACACGGTTCTGCACGGCTCTACACGGTTCTGTACTGGTCTACCCTGGTCTACACTGGTACACGGTTCTGCACGGCTCTACACGGTTCTGTACTGGTCTACCCTGGTCTACACTGGT
>JAOVVG010000054.1:14799180-14813965 GCA_028566375.1 Leptodoras nelsoni | reverse complement strand
TATATATATATGCCATGGAATTCTATGGATTTGACATATACATAGGCCAGCAGTGATGCTTGTGCTGTAATTAGGATTTTAGGTTGCCTGACAGAAACTTTTGGTCTGGGTCACATCTTGGCCGGTTTCAGTGTCGTCCATGCTGTGCAAATACAGAACATTGCTTTAGTGTCTCCTTTTGCAGTTACTCCAATTTTTGTCTAATTTAGCAAACATTAAAATTTGATATCAATGTTGATATATGTTCAAACATAAAAAGATGTTTTTCACTATACCAACTACATCAGCATGTATGACAACATATAACACCTTTGTTTGCATTTAAAGTGAGTGTGCAAGCGATACATTTATTTGGACTCACACTTAATAAACAATCAATTTTTAACATTACAATCTAAGAAGTTATTCCATGTTTCCCAATATCCGTGTGTCAGACCAACAGGAACAACAGTCAAAATGTGGGCAAAAGTCCTTATTTCCATGAATTATGTCTGAAACGTGTGATCCAAATGTCCATAGTTGAATCACAGCTCTTCAATTGTCCCTCGTCGTCTAAATAACCAGGAAACTTCAGCACTTCAGAGGAGTTGTGTTGTGACCCCTTTGTCCAATGCAGCAGGGTGTTTACTGACATTCTCCCCAAACTTCTGTTTCTCCGCACAACTGACTTATATAGAAAGATGAATACAAATGCCTTAGGGGACTTGTTTGTTGAAATCCTATTGAATTAAAGACATAACAGTGTATTTTAAGTAACCTGAGAACTCTTCTGCAGTTAACAGTGTAATTATGATTTTAAAAAAAAGACGTACCTCCTGAAAAAGAATAAATAACAAGTTGCCAAGCTCATTTTCCCATGTGCTCAAATGGCACACTGACCTGAAAATGAAAAAGATATGTGCCATGAGTTATGAGACAAAGTGAAAGAGAATAAACTGTAAAGAAGATGAGCAAATACAAATACAGCAGCCCAGGTATACGTGCCTGTGGGGGGGTGATGCGGATCTGATCATGGCGCAGTGGAAGATCAGGGGACGCATTGGCAGGAGCCCCCCGATGGAGACGCAGGCACACTCTCCTCTCTCGCTCAGCTCCTCGCCCTGCTCTGGGAGATGCATTCCCTGAGACAGAACATGTCACACATCACTGTAACCAGGACGTGGCTCTATAGGTGAGACCCATACTTTAAGATCATCTACTCTAGAGATCCGTCTTAAAGAAAAGATCTAGTGAACATCACAGCTCACCAGACTGTGGAACCCGTGGGGCGGGTGCCGAGCCAGCTGGATCTGGACCATTGCGGACTCTGTTAGGAGCTGGAAGATTCGGGCCAGAGGGCAGTGCCCGTGCAGCAGAGCCCTGAGGTCCTCCACTGGGCCTCTCATCTCTCTCCTCCCCCTCTCCTCCTCTTTGCTCCTTCTCTTTCTCTTCTGCTGTCCTACTGGATCCCTGTAGAAGCCACAGGCAAATATGGGGCAATCAACAGCTAATCGCTTAAAGTAAAAGTTATTTCCAGAGTAGTAGGTAAGGAGAATAACATACAAATTTCAACATGTTCCAGTCAAACACATAGTCGTAAGAGAAACCCTGTCTGTGGAACAGATTTCTGAACAGCTGTCTCAGATAGGAGTAATCAGGTTTGTCATCAAATCGCAGCGAGCGGCAGAAGTTCATGTATGTGGAGAATTCAGCTGCAGACAGAGGTAAAGGAAAAGAGTAATGACAGATTAGAAGGATGGCAGTAAGAGGAGGAGATGGACTCACGTGAGCTCATAAAAGAAAAGACATCATGGCAAAGAAAGTAAAGAAAAGCTGTAGCAGGAAATCATGTATGATTCAGTTGCTGTCCCTCTACTCACATGGATAGCCCTTGCAAAGCACTTCAATCGGGGTTGACATCTTCTTCTCACTAATCCGTTCATACTTCTGTCGTTTTGTGGCAGCTTTAAGACCCTGCCAAGGCAGTGAGCCCAAGTTAAAGTACATGAGCACATAGCCAAGAGACTCCAGGTCATCCCGCCGAGACTGCTCTGTGGGACAGATAGGACAGGGAATGAACACAGGAGCCCCAAAGCAACAACCCATGTCTGTAGAGTCGTATCCACACACACCCTATTCCCCTCTTACCAATGCCCAGATGTGTGTTAATGGAGGCATAGCGTGCAGTGCCAGTCAGGTTTTTATTCTCCCGGTAGGGAATGTGCTGATGCGTACGAGCATCGCGGTACTTTTTGGCCAAGCCAAAGTCTATGATGTAGACAAGGTTGCCCTTCTTGCCGAGCCCCATCAGGAAGTTGTCAGGTTTGATGTCTCTGTGAATGAAGTTCTTTGAGTGGATGTACTCAATGCGGCTGATCTGCAGAGAGGAGATGAAGACCACTGACAGTATATAAGCAAGAAATGAAAAAAAAAAACGGTTTTCAGAAGTAAGGATTTTATCACAGAATAATAGAACCAAAGCAGAAAATGGTTTTATAAGATAACATCATCTTTTTTTTTAAAGAGAAACACTTCCTGTATTCTGAGCATTACCATCTGGTCTGCAAGTAACAGCACAGTCTTAAGGCTGAATTTCCTTGAGCAGAAGTTGAACAGGTCTTCCAGACTTGGACCCAGGAGCTCCATCACCATCACGTTGTAGTCGCCCTCAGCACCACACCACTTGATTGACGGAATTCCAACTACACAAACGGATAAAAAGATGAACTTAGATAAACTTAGTCTTAATTGTTTGGACATCATGATAAAATGAAATACAATCTGCATGTTTCCAGCGTCACCTCCTCCCTGCATCATCTTGTAGAATTTGCTCTCTATATGAAGCTGGGGATGCTTAGTCTTCACACTTTCCAGTTTGATGGCAACCTCCTCTCCTGATGTAATATTGGCACCTGGAAATATTAATGGGACGTACTCAGTCACACGGAGCTACTCCATTCAGTGAAGAAGAAGATCAGGCATTTGTGTAGTCTGCCATTAAACACATTGAAACACGCTACTTACCGAGATAGATGTCCCCAAAGGAGCCACTTCCGATCTTCCGCCCAAGGCGGTACTTATTTCCTACACGCAGCTCCATGACTTTGTTCTAAAAGTTGCCTGGGAATGACCAATAATTAGTGGAAAAAACAGGGAAACTGCTACATCACCTATCCAGATTTATTAGCAAGCAACCACACACTACAGCATGCAGTGCTGGGTTACAAAACAGATTTGCTCTTGGTGGTGAGTACAGCATCCTGCACACAAACCACTAGCTGTACCAACTGGCATAAAGCTGTCCACAATCCGTTCAGAGGAAAATCTGAATTGTTAGCATACACTGGGAGCTCCACAGTACAATAAAGCATACCTGACTTTGACTGATGGTCAGGATTGATGGCAGGTCTTATAGCTAGTGCTGAACTCCTGCCACTGAGAATCATATGATCTCGTGTAGGCAACACCAACAATGCTAATATATACGCACTCGAAGCTTATGACTACCAAGCTAATATTGTGAGATCGAGGCCGTGAAAACGAAGGTTCCGTTTGAAAAAACTACGTTCATGCATCGCTGGCATGCTTTCCTAAATCGAGAAAGAGCAGCAGGCCACGGTGGAGAAGAAAACGACGGCTCGCGTTGGATTTGGTTGCAGCCGCACCCTGTAGAGATCATGACTCCGGAGTAACCGCATAGCGCGCAGTGGACACGGCTTCCATCCGCCAGCACACGCATCAGAAATCATCATACTACAAACACACACACGTCCCGCTTTGACCTTATATGAGTCCCACCCTACCTGATCCGAGGGCGAGGACAAAGCGGCGCAGGCGGACGGCTTCGCGAGGCAGGACCCTGGACAGCGAAGGCAGCACGAGCCGTTTCACGAGTCTCATTCCAGACGCAGAGTAGAAAACGATGCTCTTTCGGTAGGAATTCCCAAATCCTCGATTTCTATCGCTCGGGCTGACCTACTTGCGTTAGCAAAGCTACCACCCTCCCCTTGTTTGTATCGCAGCGCACTTGTGACAGAAAATGATGTCATTCATAAACTACCGGAAGGACCCGGATCACTTCAAGGGGCCGCACGATCAAAACACTCGGTGCTGAGAGGCCTGTAAGAACAGACTGATCAAAAATGTATCCCCACCGTTCACTCTTAAAAATAATCTAACCAGTTACTTTTGCTTAATAACACACACTGCTATTGTTTTTTAATGCACACAAAACGTCTTGATATAATTAGTTTGCGACCTATTTTTGTTCTACTTGGAATTGGTGTACTTGGAAGACTAGTAAAATTGATAATGAAGATAATATACTTTTTTTTGGAGTACTTTTACACACACTCACCGTGCTCTTAAACAGGAACCTGTACACCTGCTCATTCATGCAGCTATCTGATCAGCCAATCATGTGGCAGCAGTGCAATGCAAACATCATGCAGATACAGGTCGAGATTCAGTAAAAGACTAATGTGATCTCTGTGACTTTAACTGTGGCCTGGTTGTTTATACCAGACGTGCTGGTTAGAGTATTTCGGAAACTGCTGATCTTCTGGGATTTTCATGCACACAACAGTCTCTAGAGTTTATTAAGTATGCTGTGAAAAAAAAACATCGTTTGTGCAGAGGATCTGCAGGCTGAAGATGGTAGGAGCTGACAGGAAAACTATAGTAACTCAAATAAGCACTCTGTACAATTGTGTTGCACAGAAAAGCATCTCAGTGTATGCTAACAATTCAGATTCCTCTGAACGGATTGTGGACAGCTTTATGCCAGTTGGTACAGCTAGTGGTTTATGTGCAGGATGCTGTACTCACCACCAAGAGCAAATCTGTTTTGTAACCCAGCACTGCATGCTGTAGTGTGTGGTTGCTTGCTAATAAATCTGGATAGGTGATGTAGCAGTTTCCCTGTTTTTTCCACTAATTATTGGTCATTCCCAGGCAACTTTTAGAACAAAGTCATGGAGCTGCGTGTAGGAAATAAGTACCGCCTTGGGCGGAAGATCAGAAGTGGCTCTTTTGGGGACATCTATCTCGGTAGATTCAGACAGGAAAACTATAGTAACTCAAATAAGCACTCTGTACAATTGTGTTGCGCAGAAAAGCATCTCTGAATGCACACAAAAAAATCTAACTTTGAGATAGATGAGCTACAACATCAAGGTCCACTCCTGTCAGCCAAGAGCAGGAATCTAAGACTATCATGGGCACAGACTCACCGAAACTGGACAGGTGAATACTGAAAAAAAGACAGGGTGATTTTTTTCCCTAATCTTCGAACTGTCCAGTTTGGGTGAGCTTGTGCCCATGATAAACTCAGCTTGCTGTTCTTAGCTAACAGAAGTGTAACCTAATGTGGTCTTCTGCTATTGTAGCCCACCCACCTCAAGGTTTGATGTTTTGTGCATGCTGCCATGCTTTTCTGCTCATCTCAGCTGTAAGTGATTTTTTGACTTAGTAAAACCTTTCTGGCAGTTTGCACCAATCTGGTAATTTTCCTCTGACCTCTTTTGTCATCAAGGTGTTTCTACCCACAGAACTGTCTCTCACACAGCCCTTTTTGCTTTTCTGGGATGGCAAAAACTTTTTTGGAAATAGCCATTAGAAGGTGGCTAAATTGTGGCAATGAAGGGATGCACATAGCAATAATACTCAAATAGTCTGTGCCATTCTACAACCGCAATTCCAGTGAAGTTGGGACATTGTGTAAAACATAAATAAAAACAGAATATGATGATTTGCAAATCCTTTTCAACCCATATTCAATTGAATACGCTACAAAGACAAGATATTTAATGATCAAATGGATAAACTTTATTGTTCTTTTGCAAATATTCACTAATTTTGAATTTGATAAGGAATGCTTAAAAAACACCTGTTTGGAACATTCCACAGGTGAACAGGTTAATTGGACCAGGTGAGTGTCATGATTGGGTATAAAGGGATCATCCCTGAAAGGCTCAATCGTTCACAAGCAAGGACAGGGTGAGGTTCACCACTTTGTTTAAGAAAAACATTTCCAAATGTGCAATAGCAAGGATTGAAGGGATTTCATCATCTACTGTCCATAATATCATCAAAAGATTTAGAGAATCTGGAGAAATCTCTGCAAGTAAGAGGCAAGGACAAAAACCAACACCGAATGCCCGTGACCTTCGATCCCTCAGGCGGCACTGCATTAAAAACTGACACCATTCTGTAACGGATATTACCACATGGGCTCAGGAACACTTCAGAAAAACATTGTCAGTGAACACAGTTCATCACTCCATCTACAAGTGCAAGTTAAAACTCTACTATGCAAAGCAAATCCATAGATCAACAACACCCAGAAACACTTCTCTGGGCCCACGATCATCTGACATGGACTGACGCTAAGTGGAAAAGTGTACTGTGGTCTGACGAGTCCACATTTCAAATTGTTTTTGGAAATCATGGACGTTATGTCCTCCAGGCCAAAGAGGAAAAAGACTGTCTGGATTGTTTATCAGTGCAAAGTTCAAAGGCCAGCATCTCTGATGGTATGAGGGTGTGTTAGTGCCCATGGCATGGGTAACTTGCACGTCTGTGAAGGAACCATTAATTCTGAAAGGTACATACAGGAGACCCAGGACTGTTGAGCAACTGAAGTTGTACATCAAGCAAGAATGGGAAAGAATTCCACGTACAAAGCTTCAACAATTAGTGTCCTCAGTTCCCAAACACTTATAGAGTGTTGTTAAAAGGAAGGGTGATGTAACACAGTGGTAAACACGCCCCTGTCCCAACTGTTTTAGAACGTGTTGCAGGCATCAAATTCCAAATGAGTGAATATTTGCAAAAGAAAGATAAAGTTTATCCATTTGAACATTAAATATCTTGTCTTTGTAGTGTATTCAACTGAATATGGGTTGAAAAGGATTTGCAAATCATAGTATTCTGTTCTTATTTGTTTTACACAACATCCCAACTTCATTGGAATTGGGGTTGTAGCAATGATTGGTATTAATGGGTCCAAATTGTGCCATAAAAACATTCCCCACACCATTACACCACCTCCACCAGCCTGTTGGACTTGGACTGTTCACCCAAGGCAGGTTGGGTCCATAGATTAATGCTGTTCGTGCCAAATTCTGACTCAAGAGAAATCAAGATTCAGACCAGGCTACATTTTTTCAGTTTTCAACTGTCCAGTTTTGGCAAATCTGTGCCCACTGCAGCCTCACCTTTATTTTCTTGCCAGAAGTGGAACCTGACATTGTCTTCTGCTGTTGTAGCCCACCTGCCTCAAGGGTAGACGTGTTGTGTATTCCAAGATGCTTTTCTGCTGACCACAATTGTAGAGTGGTTATCTGAGTTACTGTGGCCTTCTTGTCAGCTTGAACCAGTCTGGCCATTCCCGGTTGACCTCTCTCATCAACTAGGAATTTCTGTCTGCAGAACCATTGCATCATTGAAGGAAACTCTAGAGGCTATTCTGTATGAAAAACCCAGATTGGCAGTTATACTGTAGAAATATTCAAACCAGCCCATCTGGCACTGACAGACATGCCATGGTCAAAATCAATATTTTTCTTCATTCTAGTGGTTGATATGAACATTACCTGAAGCTGCTGACTTATTAATGCATGATTTGATAATTGTATGAAGGAGTAGGTGTACAGGTATTCCTAATACCTGTACTCAGTGTATGCTGTACTAAAATGTATGCGTATGTATGGAGGAATGTATACACACGTCAGTGGTGGCTCAGTAGGTTAGGCCTCTAGGTTGGAATGACTGGGCATTTAAGCCCCGACAACACTGGGCTGAAACTTATGGGCCCTTGGGCAAGGTCCTTAACTCTCTGACCAGCCCAGGTTCCCTGCACACATGATGCTGGTTTCATTTACTTTCAAACGTAAAGTAAATTAAATCAAAGGCAATAAATAAAATTTATTGCACATAAATAAATGTTATTGCACACAAGCCCAGATGTTTTCAGTTCAACCTTTATTAATTGAATTGTTCTTTTTAAATTAACTTCCTTTTCTTTGTAAAATCAGAAAACAAACAACCTGAACAGGAGTGATAAAGCCTGCCTTAATTTAAAATGGTACACAACACAAAAATAAACAATCGGTAACTTTTAAGTGTTCCTAAAACATCCATCCAGCTCAGCTTGGTACAATAGGTTTGGCATGTCTGTGTATGAATGCCTTCAGTTGCTTGTTTCTTCTTAAAAAAAAAAAAAGCTTTTCTCTTTAATATTATTGCAATTCAGACAATATATAAAACAAAAAGGCTGCTAAAACCACAACATAAAAATTATTAATTAGTGCCAATGTTTTGAACTTGCTGTCTACACTCACGCATACAGACATATCTGCACACACTTATCCAGCACAAAGACCGGAAATAAGCTGTGGCATACATTTATTTGCCTCCGTAACCAGCATATATATTAGCAAACACACACCACGCTTCTGAATCTCTCAGTGACACATTCAGTGATGCCATACTAATGCTCCAGGTCACCTTCTCCATTAAGAACTTCTCTCATACACACATAGGCCGAGAGGGCACATTATACAGCTAATTAACATCAGAGTGATCATAGTCATCAGAACAACAAACTTGATTGAGTAGGAAAAAAAACGAGGTCAGCATATTAAGGAAGAGAGAGACATCTCTGGATTCCACTTTTCCACATTTAAAACAAAGACAAGATACAGTCAGACATCAGAACTGCGTGGCTGGGCAAGTGTGTTCGACATTGCCAGTAAATAGGAGCTGTAACATTTTGAATTGCCCTCAATATCAAGTGCTCAACATCACATAGAACATTGTATGATGCATATATAGTCGTCCGTTTTTTTTTTTATTATTACAGTGCATGCCTGAGTTATGCTGCCTCAGTATGCGTGATCTTATATAAACTCAAGATTTTGAACTCATCCAGTTGAGTTTAAGTCCATTTGTCCATCTTTTTGTTCAGTTCAAGTCTTGCTGTAAAAGTCTTCATTTAAGGATAAAAGGTGTATGAGGGATGTGTAGGCATGTGCGTCTGTGTAGATCAGTCAGCAGTTTTGCGCTGCAATACTTAGGGAAAAAAAAAAAAAAAGAGGCCATGCCCCACACTCTGCATCTTCACGCTCCTGAGATTTTAGAATGAAAATTGGATTATGGAGAGCAGGGTATAGAGCACGGCCTTTGTGAAACTGATGTGTTCAACAGTGTGTGTACATATGTAACCAGTGTTCTCTCTTATGCTGTAATGTAAGTTGGTATTGGTAATAATTGTGGTTCTCAGCATTGAAGTACATTTGAGTGTACCATATGACTGAGTGCTTGTTTTTATGAACTTTGTTTATATATGTATGCTGGCAAACACATTTACTAATTATTTTATGTCTACAAACATAGATGTAAATCCTCCAGATTCCTGTTTGAGAGTGCTTTTATGCCTGCATTTTCATACTTGTTAATGTACAATTGGGTGCTTTTCAATATACTCATGTCATAATGACGTGTGCTGCCAGTGTGTGTGTGTGTGTGTATTTGTGTGTATGTAAATGTGTCAGTCAGAGGGAGTCAGAACCTCCACCCAGCAAGTCTCCAGGTAGCAGAGCTGCAGGGCTGCTCATTTGATGCCGATTTTCCAGAGCTGGTGATCCCCACAGGCTGCTGCTCGAATAGCCAGCTGGCACTGCAGCCCATAGCCCTTGCCTGCCCTGGTCCACACCCGCCGCATTGCTGTTTGCTCCACCTCCAACCGCACCATTGCTCCACTGGGCAAAGATGTTCAGGCCTGGCGCCTGGACAGAGACTGGATCTGGGGAGCCACCCGTACCATCCAAACTCTGCCAACTAGAGCTTGCAGGCATGACTCCGCCTCCATTTCCACCACCTCCTGTGTTAGAGCTTCCTCCTCCTGGCCGCTCCCTCTCTCCGGAGCTACCAGCACCCACTGTGCCCACTGCACCTACGCTGGACAACCCTGCTGTGCCTGGTGGCCCACCTCCACTGGAACTTCCACCCTGGGAATGTGCAAAATAGTGGGCAACCTCATCCTCGCTCACAAACTCGGCCAGGATTGTGGTGTTGCCCAGAACACACCTGGCAAAACAGTCAAACGTTAGTTTTTTTGGAGATGAACAAAGCATTATGGTTATACATAGAGTGAAAACTTGTACAGAAAAGGATACCAACATGTGCAGTGCACTCTGAGCTTTGGCTGCTTCTTGGCGAGTACTGTAGCGAATCAGAGCACTGCCCTGGGTTAGACCAAGGTGAAAGGTCAACAGAGGACCATGCTGCATACAGATAGTGCGCAGTGTGGAACCATCAATCTAAATAGAGAAGTGCAGACAAGATCATTACTTTAACTTAAGTTAATTCAACACATCTGCTTTCTCTAATTCAGTATAGTTAAGTGTCAAAAATACTGTTAACATGCCTGAGGAGTAAGATTACTCAGCAACAGCCAACAACTCCCCCTTGAGGCTCCGCCATCACTCCATGCTGACCCTGTTTAATAGACACAGTCACACAGTCTATCACCATTGTCATCAACCTCTATAGAATTATAATGCAAAATCCTTTTAACTTGCAACATAACCACACAATAAGTAATAATATATCAGGAAACATTTGTTATAGCAAACACAAAAATTAGACATTAAAGACTTTTTTTTTCTTCAGACTGAGACTAAAATCAGGACAATACCAGATCCATATCTGGTTTCTTGGCTTCCTCCAGATCCACTCCAACCCCTCCCCAATCGAGGTGCTCCTCCTGCCCATGGGGATACAGAGGGTTGTTTCTGATTGGTTAGTCCTGGAGGTGGGCGTGGTAGTTGAGATGCATTTCGATTGGTCTTCCAAGGCTTGTTGTGTCCAATGGGCTCAGGAGGCCAGCTTGGCTTGTAGTCAGCATACTTAGCTGTTGGGACAAAAATATGAATGAATCATAAAGCTATCTGTTTGTGTTAGAGAAAAAAAAACTTTTAGTGTAGAAAAAGGTCTGTTACCTGAATTGTGTGCATTGTTCAGGGGGCTGTCTGAGGCACTATAGGGCCAGGCACCAGGTGAAGGCAGCAAGGTGTTTAGGGAGGGGTTTGATTCTGGAGGAGGGAAAGATTTTTATTTAAATTTAAATATCAATTTTATCTTTTGGGTTTCCTTTGCAAGAAGACCTGATCACCACTGATGTGAGTGTAGCTACCTGTGTTATCTCTTAGCAACTGGTGCTCAGTATCACCAAGGCTTGACACTGCAGATGAACTCAGCATACTCCCAGGAGTCATGTAGGGGTCAGATTCAGGATCAACACTCTGTATTCCTTTCCAGGGAACACCTGGCTGGAATTCTACACAAACACAGTAAAACAAATAAATAGTTTACAAATAAATAGTTCACTAAATAAAAAGTAAACAGTCAGATGAAGAATTATTGGCACCCTTAGTAAAGAAGGGTTTTAAAGGTTACAGAAAAAAATTATTTGCTGTTAGTTCTATTTCACTCTGAAAACATCAATATTACAGCTTTAACCCAAACACATTCATTAAGTCAACACTCCCCCCAATTTTCTCCCTAATTTAGTCATCTCCAATTCCCACCCATCAGTACTTCCCCCCCATGTCACACGACGAGCTGCCAGTCAGGGAGGGCGAAGCCATCACACGTTTCCTCCGAAACACGTGACGCAAGCCACCGCTTCTTTTCGAACTGCTGCTCATGCAACGTTTGGGAGTGGTGTAACGCACTAGGAGGAAAGCGCTTCCGCCCACCTTTTGTATGCATGAGCTCACAGACACCCGTGATTGGACAGTGTCGCTCTGATTGATATGGGGGAGAGCATATGCTGCCCCTCCCACCCTAAGAGCACAGCCAATCTTGCTCTCTGAGCTCCCGGCTACTTTGTGTCAAAATTACTAGCTTCACTGAATTTAGTACTTTGTGCAAGGTTTTGTCATATAATGCTTGATGTAACTGGAGAATACAGAACAAGGAATCTGAGCACACAGGATTTCAGTGGAATTTAGGTTAGAAGACTGGAGTGGCTATGCCAGAAAACTGATTATGTATGTATGGATTTAGGTGCATATTTTGGCTCAGTTGTCTGCTACAAGAGCTCTGACCGAACTATAGCCTCTTGGTAGAGGCAGCCAGATTTTCACTTAAATGGAACTTCAGGGTGTCCATGATGCCGTGTATACTAACAAGGTTCCTGTGCCTCTTGAAAAAAAAAAAAACCCAAACCATCAAAGGTCCTCCACCATACTTAACAAATCGGATTAGGTTAATATTAGCATAAACCTCCTTTTTATCCAGGTCCAAAGTTTACAGGACTTTACATTTTTGGGTAGATGAATATTTGTTCCAAATAGTGGGTATAGTACACGCGTCTTAATTGTAGATGGACGCTTGGTGATGCCAAAAAGTTATCTCCAACGCTGATTACTGAATACATTTTTGCCTCACTAATCCTCCTCTTCACTATGTACTTTAATTAATGGCTATATTTCTCTCATACATTAAATTTAATGGCAATTTCATAGGGCAGTTATGGTTCTTCCAGCACAGTTAGGCTCTATACATGGCGCTGGCATATTTACATTATTAATAAGGTATAGGGTAGATTTACATCTTAAATTTAACCTTTTAACTTTAGATAATCTAGGAAGTTCAGAATCTTCTCCGGTGGATTTCTTAGAAAGAGTTATTTCGTGTTGCTGTCTTTCTGGTAATTTTTTGTCATATCATTGATGGCAGGGAATTCTATTAAGATATGTTTTATTTGTTAATAATGAATTGCAGTTTTTGCAAGATGGTGCATCCTCTCCAAGAAGCAGGTGTCGGTGTGTCAAAGCTGAGTGTCCTATGCGGCATCTCTTTATTATTGTTTGATCCTGTGGAAATGTTATAACCCTTCTTTATCTTATTTTCCAACTGAAGGTGAACCAATAATTTGGGAGCTGACTGTAGATAATTGTGTAGCATAAATTAAAGTAATATTTACCTGGAGGCCAGCTGGATGTTCCAGTCTTGGTTCCCATTTTGTTTCCAGGAGTTCTCTGCCAGCTGTCGGAGGACCCTTGGAGAGGGCCACCCAAACCTTCAGCACCCAATACATCATACTGGGAATATGGGGAGCCTCCTCTCTTCAAAGGAGTAGCAATAGGGCCTAGAAATGGCAACAAAAAGCATAGTTAACAAGGATTGTCAACAACAATGTTTTTTAAATCAACCTCTGTCCATCCCCTAGAGGTGCTCTCACCATTTTTGTGAAGTGCATCATCAGAAGAAGAGGGAGCTGGTGAGTGACCTTCCATCATCCATTTAAAGCGAGACTGCTGTCCTCCACCTTCTTTCAAACTACCTGGACCACCAGCTATGGACCCCAACTCAAGACCAGACAGATTTACACCAGAACCAAACCCTGGCATTGATAAAAATGTAAAGTTAGGTAAGACAAAATGCTAGTTAACTGGTGGGGGACTCACTGAAGAGGCTACCATAAGCACTTACCTGAATATGCAGGTGATGATTTTTGATGCAGATCTGCAACTGAGGTTCCCAGTCCAGAGTGAGACAGTGAGTCAGACATGGGCATTTTTTGGCTACTACTACCAAGGTGAGATGGTGAAAGTTTAGAGCTTCCCCCTACACTGCCAACCTGCTGTTGCTGCTGCCTTTGCTGCTGGAGTACAGCCATGATTCTCGCAAGCTTTTAAGTGGAAAAAGCACACAAGATTTTATTTCAAAACTTTAGTACATCAAAAGTGTCAGAATTTTAGAGAGTAATGTGTTTATCAAATTAGCATTGTAGTCAATGGTCCACACCTGCTGAGGGTCTGCTTGCTGACGCACATTCTGAGGGAACTTGCGCTGGTTCTGTAAGAGCTGCTGCTGCTGTTGCTGCTGAGGTTGCTGCTGCAGGAGCAGCTGACATGCCTATGGTGAAGTGAGTCAGAGAGTGAAATAACTATTAACCACAAAACCTTTTTGAGTTATATTTCTGGGCTATTCAAAGGAAAATACATAAACTGATACACCAGCTCTTACACTCACCAGCTGGAACTGGATGTGAGGGGGGTAGATGCTGCTGAGCATAGCGATGTGTTGTGGGGACAGTTGAGGAGGGAAAACTCCTCCACCCACTGCTCCAACACCCCCATTTGGAGGAGGCATCTGCTTCAGCACAGAGCCTGGCACCTAGACAACAGCATCAACCAGTTACACCACCTTTTTAAAAGCCACTGAAAGAGTTATACATAATTATAGATAAATAAGTTAGATAAATAACAAGTAGGAATACATGATTATATTGGAATCATACTGAAATTGGCAGATAATTGGTGTAAAAAAAAAAAAAGGCAATAAATAGGTTTAACTAATAATTCAAACACGTTTTATTATGCAGTTAGTGTATCTAAGCAGGGCAAAATGTTTAGGTAACACCAGGCTACTACGCCAGATAGAGCTTGGCGATATGGGCAAAAATGTTATAACAATAATCTGTTGATCTTGATATAGAATTACACTTTAAGTAAGGATGATATCCACGATATACTTATAGAAAAGTACATTGTGACATGATGTATCCTAATTTATCACAGTAACAAATAAATATTGGATTATTACCCAGCTCTTATACCTGGGACCACAGACTAACACAACACCAGGCTACTGTAAAATGTCTACTGGAACACACACAGGCACAGAGCTCTCTGGTGTGTTAAACAGAATGTCTGAAGTTCTTAATTAAAAGGTGATGTCATTGTGGTCAAGCTCACTGGTACACTTACACAATATCTGTAGAACCAGTATA
>JAOVVG010000054.1:14759864-14774870 GCA_028566375.1 Leptodoras nelsoni | reverse complement strand
CGGAGTACCCAGAGTAAACCCACGCGGACACAGGGAGGACATGCAGACTCCACACAGAAAGGACCCAGACCGCCCCATCCGGGGATCGAACCCAGGACCTTCTTTCTGTGAGGCAACAGTGTTACCCACCGAGCCACCGTATCACCCTGAGTTTTTTATAAGAAGAAGAAGAAGAAGAAGGCAAAAACATTAACATTCTTTAACATTATTGTACATCCATCTAACAAACTAACACTAAGTAAAGTTAAACCTTTTTGGCTTGATTTTTTGAGGGAACCATTAAAGGTTCTATGAAGCTCCCTAGAAAAAAGAGAACAACCTAACCTGGCTAAAAGTTATATCTGCCCAATTTGACTGACTAGCCTGGGCACTGATAAAAAATATTTTTTTAATCTTACTTTGTTTTAATACTCCTTAAATTAACTCTTGCTGAACATGGCAAGGTTTGTTTGCCCAACCGATACAAAGTCGCTGCACTCTGTTTCTAAAATAAGGGATTTTCCTCTGTCCCCGACAAAATCCCACCCCTTTTGTCCGTAGTCCAAATACACCCACTAGCAGACTGTTGCCTGTAATAGTGTGTGTGTGTGTGTGTGTGTGTGTGTCTGAAGTGCTAGTGGTGTGTGCTGCCCATGTTCACCATAGCAGAGGTTGCCTCAGTGTGGAAAAGTTACAGAGGTGAAGCTTGTAAAACTCCATACTGGAATACATTATAAAGATGGAATAAAATCTCATTTATTACCAAGAAGGTAAGTTAAGAAACCAGGTTTATTAACTAAATAATGCTGTATTCATTTTTACAGTATTTGCTGTGGTTTAGATGGAGTCAGTATTTTATATAATTCTGTAAATGTATCTCAAAACACAATAAAGGTAATCCATATCGATGTGCACAGCACTACTACTTGATCATCTGAACTCTGTAACATGCTACCTAATCTTCTTCTTTGTGCTGTTCTATCATTTTCTCTCATACAGGCTATTTGTCATGCTATGCTCCTTCATGAAGAGGAGTTAGTATGAGAATTAGAAAGCCTGGTAACAATTTTAGGGTTGCACAATATATTATTGGTTAATCACTGTTGTTGAAATAAAAATTTTTTGCAATACCAGTATTGCAAAAGGTCTCAATGTGTAAAAGATTACATATGAATTTTTTTTATTGTGCATGTTTGTACTCTGGCCCATTTCTGTGTAAATGTATGTGATTTTTAATCAGTCATTGTGTTGTGCAGTCATTTCATATAGTTGTGGCAGTATTTAAAATACTAGATTCACTTATTTACACAAGCAATGTGCTGGTCTTCATGTCCAGAACATTTTGAAAAACAATCCCAGAACTCCATTTTATAACGGCAGATATAACACAGGCCAACCTTGCAGGACTTCAGACATGTATCATTTTCCATGCATTGCTTTGTTACATAAATATAAAAATTAATTAATGAATTAATTAACATAAACAAAAATCATTAATGATAAACTATATTTAATTAGGTATAGTAACAAATTACTTTTCTGTGCGATTGAGGTTACAGAATGGTAGATTTTATGCTCCTCATGTTTGAACCATATTACAAATAGTATATCATATAATACAAATAGTATTTAAGTATATTGTATATTGTATTGGACATATGCATATCATATAGAGTATCTATGCAGATGTAACCTTTTCTAATTAGTTATTTTCTTGAAAAAAGGTGCCAGAATATTTGAAAATAGCTGAAAATTGTGAGCCATTTTCTTTTATCAGAATGGTGTAATCAGGAGGGTAGTGAGAACCATAAACCCATTGTCTGACAATGAAAACCTTAATATATTAAACTTCATTTAAATTCTTCTTGCGTCATTATAGCATGCTTTGGTTTTGGGTGCCTATCAAGTCACTGACATTCAAGTGACTAAGTGGGCAGAAGACATAGGTCATTGGGTGAAGATAAATAAGTCATTATCTTGCATGTTTGTCCACCTGGTCAACTCAGTTACAAAGTAACATGGACTCCATGAGAGAGAGAGAGAGAGAGAGAGAGAGTAGAGAGAGAGAGAGAATGTGTGTGATTTGTCAAGTTTAGGAAGAAAAGATTTATATTTTGGGGGGAAAATACAGATGAGTCTGTGGTGTGAATTTTAGTAAATAGGGTTTGTCTGTTTATTGGGTCAGAGGGTAAATCTGCATCAGTCTCCTTATACATACACTGACAGCCTAGTGGAGGTTTGTGGAGAGAACAAGCAGACGAACTAAAATGTGTTTCCAATCTTGAATGTAGACACTATTCAGTCTGCTGATATTGTTCTTAGGAATGTGTTCACACACTCACACGGGTCCCATTATTCTTTGGTTTCAGAAGTTTGCATGCACATCTCCCTAATGTATCCACTCTCCATCTGGTTTCTAGAGCAGAACTGTTCCTGTATGGTCTTACTTTCTGAAAACATTGCATCATGAAGTTTATGATGTGTTTGCTTTCTGCACCCTATGTGGATCCTTGTCACTTCATGTAGTTTAAGGGCATGATTGAAACTCAGTTATTGTATCAGTGCCCCATAAGAGAGTGTCTACTTGTGGCTTTTTTCATCTTAAAGACGCATGATAAAAAATAATAATAATAATCAAACGCACATTAGGCACTATATGTAACTTACATACACATGACTATGAGCCATATTAGTAAACAATCATTTTGATGCTTGGGTGATAATAATTTTATCTTACAAGAATCTTCCACCTCTCTTCCCTTTTAATACAGGACAGTAATTTTCACGGCACTCCTCCACACTGTCAAAAAGCGAATGGACTGAGAGAGGCAGAGGGCTTTGAAGAGAGGAGATGCCCAACAAAGAGCCAATCTCCCCCCTGTACAGATTATAACTTTTTCTTTATTGAATTTAAAAGACTTTTTCAATCTTTTGGTCTGACCTTGCTGAAGAGCAGGCCAGTGAATCTGAAGATTGGAAGCAGTGTATCGAGAACACAAAGGAGCATGGCAAAAGAAAGCCCCTGGTCACGGCTCAGAGAGGAACAAAACAAGAAGTCTGTCTGGGGTGGTCTGGACTGAGGGTGTTGTGCTGCCCCACTCTCAAGAATACACATCAGCAGGAGGCAGGGCAGAGGTCACCGAGCAGACTGGGATTAAGGGAGTACACAGTCCGACTAATTAGGCATGAAAGTTTATTTTAATCATTTCACGCAGATTTTATGCTCTGACTGATTTTATGCTCTGGCTTTTTAACTCTTCACTGCTTTGTTAGGATTCATGCCGATGGCACATTGAGACAAGAGGTTTTTTAGGGACAGGCAAAGCAAGGTTCTTTGTTAATCCAAACTTGAATTATGCTTAGTCCACAGCAAACAGAAGGATTGTTGAAGTAGTTCAGGCTAAATAGAACAACATACCTGTACCTGAGCTAAGCTGTTTTCCATATGAGGGCATGAGACCTACTGCTGAGCAGGAAAAGAAAAACTTACTGCTCTCAATAGAGTAGTCTGTTAAAATAAAACACCAACAATTGGTGCATGGGCAAGAACAAACTAAGGGCTGGATAAGAGTTGACGTAATGCTGTTGGAGCGTTGTAATAACTCATTAATGGAGTCAAACTAACATGTGTGGGAGGCCAGTCTCAGTGGAAAGCTCATAAAATAGACATGCCTGTAAATGTGTGCTACTTTATACTTTACTCAAAATATTTTAAAAAGTAATGACCATTACAAATTCCATCTCAAACTAACAACAGTAGAACGTTAAAGCAGGGCAGAGCGTACTGAATTTCTAAAAAATATTTAAAGATTTCAATAAGGGGTGTTTTTTTACGACTTTTTTTTAGTCTGAGATTGAGAAACTATTTAAAAAGGCTTTTGCAAGACATATTGCAAATGAATGGCCAGGAAATTGTCCAGTGTTACTTGCAAAACCAAAATAGTTCTCCCTTTGACTTAAGGTCCTTGAACAAGAAGTTGCTTTTTTTAAAGGAAGGAAAGTGGACTTTAGCCTGGAGGATTTGGCACAGAACCTAACTTAGAGTTCAAAGCATAAAATCAGCAGAAACCTGCAATTATTTATATAGCCAAGTGCTACCCACTCATACCACATGCACCACGTCACTTTCCCTTTATGCAAAAACGAAGTTTGCAGATATTTTCTTAACATTTGATCTTCCTCAACATACAGCAGCGGATCCTCTCAAACCCAATGGAAATGGAATATATGGATCCAGTCCTAAACCACAAAGATCTCTGCAGCCAGAGTTGGATTTATTTCTGAACTTGTGTTTTCTAAACCAAAAACCCAAAACAACTGTGCAGCCCAGTTTCTCTGACCACATACCCATCTGAGGTTTCCAGGAATTGGGGACATGAGTATTTTCATCTCACATCTATCTCAGCGGGACTTGGACAGCAACCAGTGGCAAAAAATCTTTGTGTTCATACTTATGGAAAAACCTCTCTGAGAAACATTTCACTCAACTGCACCTTTTTAGCTTTAACCACAGAAACCCAGAGCCATGCATAATGTTGCATGAATGGTAATGTGTGGATAATTTCCATTGAGATTCCATTGAGGCTCTACTGCACAGGACACACAAAAACTCACTCGGACATCAAGAGTTTTAGTTGGAATACTAATACTTGGACATTTTATTGTGCTTTCCTGTGGTTTTATTGTAAGCTCAGAAAACTCAGCAGTCATGAACTTGGGCAAACTGTCTGGGCTGAAGGGCCTGGTGTCTCACTCCTCAGGGAGGCGACGCTTTAAGGGCGATCTGACTCCAGACATGATCAGCCCACCACTGGGAGATTTCCGCCACACCATGCATGTGGGTCGTGGAGGAGATGTATTCGGGGACACCTCCTTCCTCAGCAACCATGGTGGTGCAGGGAACAGTGGTGATGGAGACTCCATCACTGCCTCAGAGAAGAGCGAGAGCTTCTTTTCTCGCACCCTACGGCATGTCCGCAAAACTCCAGACCGGCCACGAGGGGGGTCCAGAGACCTTTCTCCTCCACCTCCACCCATCTCCCCCATCATAAAGAATGCAATCTCCCTTCCTCGATTGGATGTGGACTCACCCAATGGCTGCCCTGTGAAGGTGCTTTTTCCCAGCACACCCAAGACATCTGAAGACAGCTCTTACACATATGGTAAGACCAATATAAGCTCAGTTCTTCTGGTCAAATATATTTGATATTTACATATTTAATATTGGCAGTGGCGACACGGTGGCTCGGTGGGTAGCACTGTCGCCTCACAGCAAGAAGGTCCTGGGTTCGTTCCCTGGGTGGGGCGGTCTGGGTCATTTCTGTGTGGAGTCTGCATGTCCTCCCCGTGTCTGCATGTGTTTACTCCGGGTACTCCGGTTTCCTCCCACAGTCCAAAGACATGCATGTTAGGTTGATTGGTGTCTCTAAAGTGGCCCTAGTGTGTGAGTGTGCGTGTGTATGCCCTACGATGGATTGGCGCCCTGTCTAGGGTTGTTCCTGCCTTGCGCCCTAAGCTGACGGTTAGGCACCGGCTCTCCCGTGACCCTGAAAAGGAATAAACGGTTAAGAAAATGAATGAATAAATGAATATTGGCAGTAATGCTGAAAGACATTTTGTACTAAACTATTTTAAAATATGTTGAGTTTAATATTTGTAGTTTGAGTTGCTCCTAATTTAACCACCAGTGGTGTAGTTCTTCATTTTTCTGATACTAAGCTGTGCACAGTTTACCAATATCATTGTAAACTGGTAGAGAGTGCTCAGTATGAACACCCATAGTATGACAAGTTATGGATGATCCTGTTGGGAAACTCAGAGCAAAGCATTGCTACCAAAGGCAGATTTCTGCCGTCTGTTTCACTCAGCAATAATAGCACTGATTGTCATCTACAATCTTGTGACAACATAGCAAAGGTCCAGACACTGGGCGTCTGAATTCCAATGTCTGTGATACTCATTTAAACCTCAGCTACGCCTCACTGTCTGACTTAGGTGCTGCTCATCAGACACAGACAACTTGAAAACACACATAGCAGACAGTTCTGTACAAATGTTCTGAGGTGTAGAGTTACTTTCTCTGTGAAACGTGAAAATAAAGCAACTTGAGTGACTCCAGAAAAAGGTAGCTTGCTCTGTAATGTCCCAAAAGCCAATGTTTAGTTACTATGTTATCACTCTCTCACTATCAAGAGATGTTAAACTCATGGGGATTCTGCACAGAATCATCACTCTCTAATTCTTCCAAAGAAATACCAGAAGTGATGAAGAGGTGGCAGATTAAAAAGGCACAATAAAGTAAAAAAAAATGTGTAGGAGCATATTTACAACAAACATTTTGCATAGTGACAATTTCTGAGCACTCAGAAAAAGCTATCTTAAGCAAACAATGTAACATTTCCAAATCTGAGTGAAGCCTGCCCTTTGGGTTTGTAGTCAGATGTTCAAATGTGACATAGTTCAATGCACAAAAATATAAGGGTTTATGTGCTACAATCACAATATTACTACATTAAATGTTAACAAATCTAAAGCATCGTGAAGTACTCTTAACTTGTAGAAAAAGTGTTCTGTGTGATTTTGCTTAACCATTTAATGATGATCTTTTTGTGCTGCAGTACTTTTGGGAAACTCAGCCTAGTATGTTTGCACAAAGTACACTGTATGCACCTGATTTGCTTTTCCATTAGTCTTTCCTTTAATTATACATTGTATACATATAGTAGCAGCCTAGTTATTGTAACCAAATTATGTATTTTATGTATTTTATTTTATGTATTATGTATAACCAGCATTTTGTATTGCTTTAGCTATCTTGTTGACTTTTATGGGTGGTCTGCATACAATGTTCAGTGATAGGAAATGTTTTAAAGCCCTTGACTCTTCAGTGCCATCTTCTGGGAAAAGGAGAAATATAGTTAATATAGCCAGAAGTTTCTCTTCTGTTCATGCCAATTCCCAATTCTCTCTGCTTTTTTCCACCTGTCTACAGGTGTAGAGTCTGGTTTTGTCACATTGCCCAGGCTTTCACGCTCAGAGAGGCCTGTGCAGAGCAAAGATCTTTCATCCTGCTCTGCTGAGATACACCGTGGCTCTCTTACAAATTTGCCAAACACCCTCACCGTCCCAGATTCACTCAGCCCCTCTGACTCCATGACCTCCTTCACCGTCGACCTTGGCCCCTCACTCATGTCAGAGGTCTTTGCAGTGATTGATAGGCCCTGTGTCCAGGTGGAAACCAATCACATCTCTGAAGTCGAACGCAAACCTGAGCCCTGGGCCAATGGTGACACTGAAATGACCTTGGACACCAGAACATCATTGGTGGATTCACTTCTGAGAGAAGATTCGGAAGGCCGGAGTCGCCTTTATGGAGTAGAATGGGGGCGTGGGGATATGATGAATGGGAAATCCCTGAAACCAGTTATGGTAGGTGATCTTGTGTGTTCCTACTCTGCTAAGGAGCACGGCATGGAGGCCAAAAGATTCCAGGAGGCTGCAGACGTGCTTGCCCGACATTACGGCAGTGGAACACGCAGGAAAACTGACATGAGCATCACCCAGAGGAGACATTACGCTTATCCTGATGAGGAGGAAGAGATCAAGGTCTAGCCTGAAAGATGAATAACCTCAAGCTTTACATTTCTCTTGTGCCAAATTTAAAAGAACTATTAACCAAGCTTCTCTCTTGCTCTGTGATTGTAAGCTGTTGTAATAAGAGCAGCACAGAACATGAAGTTTAAAAAAAAGCAGATGAATGATACTGACTTATTAAGAAGTGTGGCTGTGGAAGGATATTGAAGTATCTGGTGGATGCTAGAGTATGTTTTTAGCTTAGATATGGATATGAAATATGTACTGAGTGTTTTATTGTGACAATGAATGAAAAATTTATTTTTCTATGTTTGAATATGAACAATATGAACATTAAACCAGGGGCAACAGTACAAATCCAGGCAATGCAGCATTCTGCCGGAGAGACTCACTGCTCTTTGCCAGTGCACGAACAGTTACAGCTATAGTATAAAAGCTAAGCCATAAGGTCAACAGAATGAACTTCTGACTGGTACATTATATACAATATTTATACCCCTATTTGTATGTTCTAGAGGTTTATTACATGTAATTCTCAATATAGATTCCGTGCCTCTAATTGCCCATGTAGTAAATAGATTTCCTACAGATATGTTTAATGTGGGGAAACAGCCGATATATTATTATGAAATGCATAATAGTATTCATATGCAGTTCACCTTAATACTCTAGGCTGTAATGTATGAAAAATACTGACATGGGACAGAAATGCATTTTAACAGTACTGCAGTCTTTCAGTTCCTTATTTAGTTTATTAAGCAATAAATATGTTTGCATCCACAAATAACTATGAATAAAAAAAATACTCTTGGCAAGTTTTTGATGAAAATAACTTTATACAATATTTTGTGACACACTAAAGCTGTAAATTATAACAGCTACTATGACAACAATTTTTATGAGTAAATTCTTTTTTTTATATGTTGACAGAGGAGTTGACTTCTCAAACATATGATCTATATTGTATATATATATATACGAATGTGTTCCTTTGCACAGGAAATCTGCACATTACTAATGTACCCTTATAAACAATACGAATAATATATCTAATAAAAAAAAAAAACAAGGAGAACAAAAATTACAACAGTATTTACATTTGTGATTTTGAATTTCCTGCTGCTGTACTACATAGGAAAACCCCGCTTGCAGAGGATATTGCAACTGCATACGTCACTGCTGTTAGCACAAAAAGGAAGTGAAATCTCTCTTTGTGCTATAGTTGGACCTACAGGAACCTGCTGGGGAATGTTGATCTTTAGAAAGGTTTCACAACGCTATAGAAAATGACAGTGCAAATAATAAGAGGAGCAAATTAAAAGACAAGAAAGCAAGATATGTACTCCACATAATCAAATTATTTTTCCAAAACATAGCTGATAGTAAATCCACGTGAAAGCGAAGGCATGTTGGGCTCACTGAGCTGATGATGAGAGCTGCTTGGGCAGGGACTGGGGTGGAAGTGGAGGGGGCACTTTGGGTCTCTTGCCCCCAGACTTTTTCTGAGGAACTCCTTCAGGTGGAGGAGCTGAAGGAACAGGAGGAGCTGAAGGAGTATTAGAAGCTGAAGGAACAGGAGGATCTGAAGGAGCAGGAGGAGCTTGGGGTTTGGCTGCAGGCTTCGTCTGTGTCTCAGAGATTGCAGGCATGGCCAGTGGAAAACTTCTTGGCAGAACCCCAGTCTCACTCATGGGAGCAACTGAGGTTTTAGCTTTGCCATAGCTTACAACAGAGTCTTTATTAAATGACTTGAGCTGAACAAACGACCTTCTTGCTGTAAGACATAAAAACAGACTGATTTAGGATGAGTACTTTGAAAAATGTGTGCATGTCATTGAGCTTTAATGCAGAGGGTTCATGTTTATGTAAAACATACGTTTGAAGGGAGTGGTGATCTTCAGTGTGGCCTCAGGGGACTGGTGAGACTGCTCTGAGCTGTCCTCTGAAGGGTTGTTTGCCTTCAACTGGGTTGGATCCTGAGTCTGAGACTGAGACCTTGCTTGAAGCTGAGTCCGAGGTTGTGGTTGAGGATAAGGTTGGGGCTGATTCTGCCCAGGAGCTGCATTTGAACTAGAAGGCTGAGCAGACAGCTGACTGGCTGGAGCAGGACTGCTATTCTCCCACATTGTTGCACCACGATTCACTGGACTAGTCTTAAAATTTTCTGCTGCACCATAGTTTTCAGACGAAGATTGACTGGGTGGGATGGAAAAAGAGATAGAAAAGGTTTTTAAATCGGAACAGATGGGGAGAAATGTCTCGATTGGGAGAAGATAAATATTATAAATATTAAGATTATAAGAATTATATTCTTGTGTGACTAGCTTGCCAGTTTTAGGAACATCCCTAGCCTTGTGGAAGAGCCTGATCATGCACAGTGAGTGGGCATGTAGGTAGACAGACAGGTAGACCATCCAGCTATTTCATTTGGGATTTGGGCATGCTTTTTACAGTCCTGCGACTGCCACAGGTAATACATTTTTTAACAGTCAGAATATTTGATTTATTGGTTGCTGTCAGGGTGTAAAGAGCTTTTATTTTAAGATTTACAAGAAATGCTTTTGGAAACATATACTCTACCTTTAAACATGCATGGTATTACAAACACTATACTTGTACATATATAAATGTGGATGAAAGATACATAAATGAAGAGAAACTACCTGAAACGCTTTAAATAATATATTATATTGAACAAGAGCAAAATTACCTGTCAGTTTTTGAGACAGAGGCAGTTGAAGAGGTGGGAAAGACAGTGTCTGATGGGGACTTCTGAGGTAAAGTTGGAGACAATGCTGGGAGGTCTGGTATCTCAAAATCAATAGCTGGAAAACATTACAGTGTGTAAACTGACCAGGGACACTGATGCAGAAATCTTACATGGGTACATTAATTTTTCCATCCATGTGGGTCTACAGTACCTTCAGGGAACAGGCTCTTGGAGTATTGTATGAGTGGTTCTATCACTGTCACTACCTGGACTGAAGAGGCAGAAGCCATGTCCAGCAGAGAAGTCTCTCTGAAATACAGTACAGAAAATCAACAAAAATACAATGATTTGTGCAATAAAGAATTAAATGAAATGAGATGAACTCTCAAAGAGTGTTTGTGTCTCTGTGTTATACTAACCCCTCAATACGAGGCCACAGTAGGTTAGGTCCAAGCACTATGGCAATATTACTAGGAGTCATCCTGTTAACTGCCTGCTGTTCTGACAAACATGCTAGAAACTGGATAAGGTATCTGAGGCAGGGAGAGGTTCTGAATGTTAGTCTTTTTTTTAAGGCATTATAAGACATAAAGTATACCCCTCGAACCTACCGAAGATTACTGTAGTTTTCTGGTGGGAGTTTCTTCAGTACAGCCCGTAACCGCTCCAATTTGTCATCTAGTTCTTTTTCGCTTAAATGACAAAGTTGGAGACACAGGATTATCATCTTATTTTAGATGTTGACATTAAATATGTTCTGTTCATTTTTTTTTATTTAAATTTCCTTCTAAGAATTTACCCTGCTGCCTCAAACCATTCGTTATACAGCTCAAATGTCAAGAGCGGTTCCGGCAGCTCTCTCAAGTAAGATTTCAGAGCCCCTGTGAGAAAAATGTGAGAAAAATCAGCCTCCCCAAGTCCACCCCTCAGACATATTTCACAAATATCTATGAACCCCAGGAATGTTTTATAAAACTCATATATTTGTGTGTTTAAAATATTGCCAGATATATTCTGCTGGTGATATCTTACCTGCTACAGCATGAGGATCAGTACTGAACTCAGCATGATCCACTGTTCCTGAGTTCAAACTGCTCTTCAGCTTCTTTACCACAGAGGCAGCTGCCGCCAGCCTGAACAAGCCCTAAGAGGATCCATGCAGTGTTTATAACGTCATAGGGAAATAAAGGAAGCACCCCTGAATGTCAGTACTGCTTTAAGGGTTTCAGATTAGGTCTGCATGTGTGGGTGAGTGGACGCGTGCATGCCACGTGGTAAATCATGCTTAGTTTTTACTGTGACTAAACATGAAAGGTAATGTAGGCTAGATGATTGATACCTGCTTTCATTATGTGTAGATTTAAGGTTTGTAGGTGTTTGTCAAATGGCTCACCTCTTCTCTGAGTCCTGTCTTCAGCAGCATGTTAACACACTCCTGAATAGGTTCAGCAATCTCTTGGCCACAGCTCTTAAGGTGGTAGAGCAGAGACTCACCATACACTTTCCTTACTGAGACACCCACCTGGGGTTCTGTTTTGAAATTAAACAAACACACACACACACACACACACACTTTAGGTTTGTTAAAGGGGACTCTTGAATTAGGTTAAGTAAAGAGGAATGATGAGCTCATTGCGCTGGGTAGAAAGTAATTTCGAGATGAAGAAAGGTTTGTCAGCTATCCCTTTAAGTGTAAAGCCACTTTAGGAAGGTAAGAACTATTCACTACTCAAAGAACCTAATAGGACCAGTCACTTACGAGTGTATGATACTTTTGTGCTGTGAATTTCAAAACAGGCTAGAGAACCTGCAGATTTCTCAGACTCAGTAGTTTGTAGTATTTTGCATTGCACTTATGCACAAAAAATATAACAAAAAAGGTCCCACCTAGCACCCTAAAGGATTCTTTGGTTAGTCCCTCTAGGCAAACCATTAAAGGTTTTATGTAGAACCCTAAAAGGAGGGTGTCCCTTTTCAAGCACCACTGAGGAACCACATTTATGTAAGATTGTATCTCATGCCAAAGTCTGTACACATTTTAATAAGGAAATACAAAGAATGGTGAATTTATGTAACATTGTTAATACATTAAACAAACACACTAAAAGACCAATCAAGAACCACAGACAATAAATGTATTATTACTGTATTAAATGTATTTTATTCCTCCTCACCTGTTTGGTTGTGATTTTCCTTGAGCTCAGTGATATTTTTGTCTAGGAATTCACAGGAAAGTCTGTGGTATTCAGCCTGTAGTTCTAAGAGCTAAAGGGAGATCACAGTGAGGAGTTCAGCTCCAACAGAGTATTTGTGAATTTCTCATAGCAGCCATACTGGACATATTAAGTACTCACATGTATGAAATAATTGGCATATTCATCTTCTTTACTGGAAAAATGGTAAAGATCAGCTGAATACTGATCCTGCGAACAAGAAACCTTTTATCAGTACAGTCTACAAATAGCAATATAAAATCATGGCAGATGCAAATTCAAACCTTAATTGATTCCAGTTTTCTCCAGGCTTCCTCCACTTCCTCCCTCAGTCCATCCTGCTTAGCCTGGGGACCTGTACTCCCTTGAGCTCTGAGAACAAAAGAAATATCAGAGTCAAAGTCCATGGTCAATTACTCTATTAAAAGAACTTACAGAACATCAGCATTTACTTGGATCGAGCGTTGTGCCAATCTGTTGTCAGTTTTGCAAACTGCTTCTTGTTCCTCAAAATCTCTGGAAGGTCTTCCTAATTAGAGATAAAGTTTATGTTCTTAGTGCTTCTGAATACTGTGGATAAAATATGAGTAAAAGATGTTAGAAAAGCACAGGCAGTTACCTCACTGAGTTTACTTAGAGGCTCTAGCACATCTTTTTCCAGTTTCACCTCAAAGTCTGCTAATGTTTGTGCCAGAATGTTCTGCATGAAGCAGCACATTTCGAGAACTCTCCTGTAAAAAAGGCAGAACCAGTTGTGGTTAGGGAGCAGAATCTAGCCTTTTTTTGTCAAACAAACCAGCCAATTTGCATGACCACAGGTTACTAAATCTTCCAGTCTGTTCCTTTTGCTCAGTTTAGCTCTCAGAAGAAAGCTATTAGATGTCATGTGGGATATTCGTGAAGTTACAGGAAGCTCAAAGAGAAATGTGTGAAAGTCTAGAGTATGTGTATGTTTGCAAAGTTGGTCAGTAAACTCTCACCTAATAGATGATTCACCATCAAAATCTTTAAAGCTCTCAGCCATACTGACAGAGAGCAACATAAGTGGGAGCTTTTTCTAAAAGATTACACAAGGGGAAAAAAATGCAAAGAAAAAGAGGCAGGATGTTAGAAGGCAGGATTAACAAATGCAAATAAAGCCTTATTGGAATTTTGGGATAAGGCAGTCAAGGCATATTTTTTCTTTGATAAAACTATAATTTTTATCATTAGATGAATTCAGGTATGGGAAGACAGAAACAGAGAAAGTGAGGATAACCATTCGTTTCTCTGAGTCCAGCCCCTGCTGACCCAGCAAACAACCGGACAGCTTCTTGTGGATGATCTGAGCTGCTTTCCTTGTTGGTTCCACACGCTGCTCCACCTTCACAAAGCCACAGACACACTTAGCAACCAAGCTTACACACACTGACCATATGAAAGGGTGTTTACTGGTGCTGGTATGTTGCTAATACAGTCTAAAGAAAGCAACTCAATGTAACTCATGAAGTTGTCAAAATGGCTCACCAAAACCAGATCCTCAGCGAGAAGGTCAGTTGCATCTTGTGCCCTAAAAAAGTAACAGCACTTGTAAATAAAATCTTTAGAACAATGTTTTTACTCATTTTTAATGCTATGACACCACTCTTGCAGTTGTTGCTAACAACAATCTATTTGTAGTCCAGTAAATCTCAAGAGCTGTTTATAAGCAGACTTTCTGCATTCCCGGTGCTTGGAACTACATACCTATTCTTCAAGTTTCACTGTAGTTAATGAATAATTCATTAAATATTAATTAGTAGTTCATTAAACAATAGTTCCTCAAACACAACTACTAAATAATTTGATTCAGATGCATAACTCTATGATGATCTCAGGGTTTAATGAGTTAACAATCAACACATGAATGGAATCATATACCATGTTTATTTTCAGGTAAGTTAACATGTCTTGTACTCTTTAAATACCACTTGGACTTGGTACTCTCTTTTGCAATCAGAGGCCCCTTACAGTGTAAAACAAATCACCCTCTCAGAATAAAACAGCACAGCACATTTTAGGAACATAATCCAAAATATTAAGCACAAATTATTAAGGAAAAATGTCCAAATAGGGATCATCATAATTAAGGATTTAATTCCTGAAACTTCTTCCCACAGAAGGAGTGTATACACATAATGGGACTATGTGTATTTGTATTTATATCTAGTGTATCTAGTATATTTAGTGCTCAATAAATTGATTTGCATTAGGATTTAAACCAAATGTGGATGTGGTCTATATTGGAACAGTTTTAGTTTTTAGGTTTTTGTGAGCCTGACCATTATGCCCCAGAACCACTGGAAAACAATGAAATCATGGCCACTGTAAAAAGAAGTCATTTCCATTCACAAAATATATTTTTCAAATGTTAATTTGCAAACCATTACTTTATTTATTACTTAATTTGGTCTCTCAGCTACAGGGGTTAGACAATGAAACTGAAACACCTGTCATTTTAGACCACAATAATTTATTAGTATGGTGTAGGGC